>VXAL01011477.1:0-27453 GCA_013399475.1 Chauna torquata
AGCGCCCCGCGCCCGGCCCCTTCATCCCTCACCCGCCGGGCGCGCTGCCCCCCGCCCGCCCCACGGACACGCGGAGCTGCTCGCTGCCGGCCGAGCNACCCCGCGGGGAGGAGCCGGCGGCGGGGCGCGCCGCCCGGCTGCAAGTGACCTCACCTGCGTGATGCCGCGAATCGCAAAAAATCAGTCAAAATAAATGATTCTCTCATAGCCAAGAGGGTCTGCTTTCAAAACAATTAGCTCAAACATCTGCCTAAGCACCCATGCTGTTTTCATATAATTAAAACAAGTCTTCCTAATCCCACTGGACACTCTTTAAAAACTACTCATTTTCTGCATTATTTACAACGAGGAAGCAGCCGAATCCTCCCATTGGTCCTTGAAGGACATTAAAAGGACCTCTCACCTGTCTTCTGCGTCTCTATCATTTAACGATACTAAGCAGATAAAGGAAGCCTCAAATACTGCTAGCACGTTAAACGCAAATCCTAGCAGTCTCCACGACATGCAGCGAGCCTGCTCTGCTTCTGGAGGATATTCCCACTGCAAGTGAAGGCTGGCGTGGGAGGGCTGGTCGCGTTTCTCCTACAAACCTTTCCTCTGAAGAGTCACAGAAACAAAGGGAAAGGACGCTCATTTTCTGAAAATGTCACCTTTTAGAATCAGGAGGG
The DNA here is from genome assembly GCA_013399475.1 of Chauna torquata. Classification (NCBI taxonomy): domain Eukaryota; kingdom Metazoa; phylum Chordata; class Aves; order Anseriformes; family Anhimidae; genus Chauna; species Chauna torquata. Next base: position 669 of record VXAL01011477.1, read on the forward strand.
GATGTCTTCCACAGTGCCTTTGTGAACGCCCATTTTCTGGAATATTTTTAAGCCACAGTGGTATGTTGTAATTATTTATCAAGGTACAAATCATTAATGCAAAATTTCTGCAGGCCCTGAAGCAAAAAGAGTTAATAAAATATAATGCCACTAAATTAAACATTTTAAACTTTCACAATAGAGTAACTACTAAGAAAAAATAAAGAAAAACCTATGTCAAACAGAACTTGATGAATAATTGTAATAAATAATGTATTTTTTAAGAATTTTTCATGAACATTTTTCAATGTTATTAATTATTTATAATTATTCACCATATCATTTCCAAGGAGGGTTTTCGGAGTCTGACTTGTTTGCTGACAGTTTGTACAGATAACTAATATTCAAAAATCTCAGACCAAGAACTGGCGTATGATTTCTCTCTTGAAGACAGGAGCATAAGTCCCAGGTGCTGAAGTGAAATCCCATGTCACTGTTTTGCTTTTGGAGTTTCAGGTGAATGCATCTTGAGGGGCTCTGCAAGCGGCAGCAGGGGCACAAGTCCCTTGTCCGTTCATGTGCTGCAGGGGCATGAGCCCACCGCTGTGCCCAGCCATGTGCTCCTGGCTGTGAGAAGGGCCGCTGGTGCTCTCCGGGCACCCAAGAGGGGATGAAAAGCGGTGGTACGTCTCAAGGGACGAGCCCTGCAGCGCCAGCATGGTGCCTGGGCTGCTCCTGCACGAGCACCAGGCTGGCACACGGAGCCACAGCCACCGTCACTGCGTCCTGCCCTGCCACCGCCCCGGCGTGGAGCGGCGCGTCTCTGCGAGTGGGCACGGATGTTCACCTGGGCCCCGAAGAAGCTCCTGCTACCTGAGTTCCCTTTGATTGCCTTCAGGCTTCTGCTGCCCAGCCATGTTGCTGTAGCTGGCATAAAGCAGCAAGGACGCTGCAGCTGGGCTGTCCCCAGCAGGGGACAGGGGCACGATGCACGTACCAGCCACAGCACCCATCCCTGCACTTTCCAATGGACGCAAATGCGTAGAAAAACTCTCATGCAGCAGATCTAAATCCTCCACGTGGCTTTGGGTGTAAATAGACATTTTAATTATCTCTGTCTCAGGAGTCCCCTAAATGGGGAGCGACAGCCAAAAAAGAGATGTATTTGTACCTTGGATGTGAGGGTACCTAAATCACCAGAGCCACAGGAGGTACTTACTCATGTGAGAGCAGGTTAAGTAGTACTTGGGTGCTGTCGTGTTTGGTGGGTGGTGGTTTTCATGCGTGAATTACTCGAAGTCAAACAAGACAGAGTGCCCACTGATGAGACCCAGCCATGCCTTATGGGTGCCAAGAAAACATTTGTCTGTTTAGACAGGATTTCCCTGCTCCAGTAGAAAGTACGGACTAGATCCCCAACTGGTGGCAGCCAAGGGAACTCCAACAAGGCTGATTTACACCACCTGAAGACCTGGACCCAAGCAGCTCCCAGCACGTTAATCCCCACTAGCCACCCGCACCCATGCCCTGTGCAACATAGGCTGGAATGTGAGCATCAAAAAGAGAAAGTGCTCAGAAATCATCACTTTGGGGAGAGGCAGACAGACATATGTCTTTATTTCCATATTTTTTATTCCTGAGAACTGGCATTTATAATGAAAAGCAAATAAACTCTGGGAGGAAGGTGAGCTATGTTGGCAGCTGGCTAATGTCAGATGTTGCAAGGGGGAGAGTGATTTGGTTTTAATAAGAACTATCAGGACCAGTGCAGACTTTCAAATTTTTTTACTTGAATTACAAGTAACTCCTGTATCACGATGTGCATGTAAATCCAGAGAAGGAAAAGACCCCTGACTGTGAGCCGTGTCTTTTATGAGGAACCAAGCAACATCTGGCTTGCTGTGAGTCTTATTCTTACCTGTGCATTAAATAGCGAGCATCAAATATTTATTTGTTGCACAACAGAAGAACTTTGATTATTGCATCATAGCTATAAAATGTCTCTAGAATTCATGGGAGGAGTGTCACTTCTCTCTCTGGACACACAGACAGGTCCCTGGACCTGTGCTAGCTGCAGCAGTGAGCGGTGGTGCCCCGACTGCTCCGGGCTCCCAGCCCCATTCCACAGCTGGCTCGGCATCCCGCAGCACCGCCGCGCGGAGCAAAGCTGAGGGCTCAGCCGTGCCGCAAGGGGCTGCCTGGGGGTACTGCCCTTCACCCCCTCCCGGGGGCAGGACGCTGCCCCTTGGCCCAGCCTGCAGCCCAGCTGGAGCCCGAAAGCTCTCGGCGTCTTGGCCGCGCACTCACGGCACTGGCACCACGTGCTGCTGTCCTGGGAGTGTCCAGACCTGACTCGCCCCAGGCGAGAGCCTCGCCAGGTGCCCAGGACGTGCCACGGCTCTGCTCAGTCCCACAGACCCTCACTCAACCCGTTGTGCTTTGTGGCCACGTTTTGAGCTTTAGGACCCTGCCAGCAGAGGGTCAGGTCTGCAGCCTCACTGCTTTGCCCAAACTGACTGCAGACGCAAGAGCTGTGGACAAAGACATAAGCAAGGTTTGGATCTGTTCCCACAAGATTTAATCAGCTGAACATGTGCCCATGCAGACAAAGTGAACTGCTGTCCATGAATTGAATCTCAATGACCCTTGCTCTTCTCAAATGAATTTCAGTATCTCTTCATATTTTACTTGGAACAGCTGTTAATTGCTCTGAACGTTGTTGTTCTGCTCAGAGTTGGTGGCCTTCCCTCATTTGGAGTGCATCACCTCTGGATTGGTAGGCAGACTTTGAAGCTACCCTCTTTAATTGTAATTCAACTACTTGTGATATTTTGGTACCAATTAATATTGATTTTACAATTGGTTTACAGAGATGTTGTTTTATTACTAATATATTTAATGTGCAAATCAATAAGAACACTTGTTTGGCTCTCTCCCTAGAAGGTAATAAAATCAAATATCTCAGGAGTAAAATGCTATCTGATCCATAAATGGCAGCAGCAGATGCTTAATGTAATAGTTAAAGACTATGCAGCATTCTTGGCACCTTCCATGCATTTTCCACATACACTGTACTAAAGTGACACTCAATAACTTGCTAGTTACAAAAAGTTTGGTAAATTTGTTGGCACCACGTCAGCCTAAAGGAAGGCTTCAGTGTCAAGGAATGATGTTACATGGACAGACTATATATTCCCAACTACTTCTTGTGGCACAGCAGGCTGCAGAGATTCTTTAGGGTTTCCCACATGTGGAATCCATAGCAGAAGACAAAAGCACTTCAATGTCTCTCCTGCTTCTTGAATCCGAGGTGACAGTAAGCAGCTTTGTGGAAAAGGCACCTGAAAGGATGAGAGAGGACACAGATTTCTGCAGACTGACAGCTGTCCAATGCTTTTGAAAGACGTAAAGCTCTGCTGGTGCTTCTGGGAGTCATCTGCAGAGAAAAACTTAGACAATGCTGCTGCTTCATCACAGGTTTCATCTGGTACTTTTCTTCCCTTGGGTTTCACTGGTGCATGGGCTTGTTGGAAGGCAGGACTGTGGGTGGAGGCACATCTACCCATCCACTGCCCCACAGGGAATTCACCTGCTCCACAGCTCAGCCCTGCTCAGGATGAGCCATTCCTAGTTGGGCACAGCAGCACTGAATGGGAACTCGCCAGTGGGGCAGTAAGTAGGGCAGTGGAGCTGGTAGGAAGCAGACTTCCACACCAGGCAACTCCTGAGTGCCTGTGGTAGGAATACGGAAGAATTAACAAAAGGTCAAACTGACTTTAGAGAGGCTGGGGAGCCGCAGACCAAAGCAGGGAAAGAGCAGATCTTTGCATATTCTGTCTCTAATTCCTATAGAATCAACATCATCGTGGATGTCCTGCGCTTCCACACAGCACCGCGGCACTGCGGCACCGGCAGAAGGAGCATCTCCTTGGGAGTCTGGGTTTGGGACACATACTAACTGCAGCCTCAGAACAGAGAGAGGGAATTTACGTTTGGCTAGTGAAGATGATTTATGGGTGAGCAAATAATGAACTTGACAAACAGTGCATAATAAAGAGAAAAATCTTACACTTTTAATTAGCCAAAAATAAATGACTGAGCATGGGGTTGAATCCATTGTCTTTGCATCTCAAGTTCTTAATCTTTTTTTGCTAGTCATGGTCTAATAAGCATATTGCAGAAGTTTTAATTTTCTTTTAAAATGACTAGAGAATTTTGAAGTCCCTTTTCTGAAAAAGAAGGCAAGCACACTTGAATCATCTCCTCGGGTATTTTTGTATTTTTCAAGATCCTTTTAAAACTGCTTGTATTCACGTTTGCTCTTCAGATTCCTGTTGCTGGAGCTGCATTGCTGTGCTGTAGGATTAGTTACCCTCCAAAGTGCAGCAGAAATGACCCTGTAATATTAACTGTACAAGTCTTCAACAGGCTGTAAAGCTTTTTGGGGAAAGGATCCCAAGTTTGGTGCATTTGTGCAGTTTCTGATACAATGAACCTGGCTGCAACCCCTTGGTTCTGTTATTACAGCAGCAATTACTAAATAATCAGCAAGATTATCAGCGATACCTGACCTTTGGTGTTCTGCTCAGAGGAATCCTGTTTGGATGAAGAAAGGTCACAAAAGGAAAAGGTGACCCAGCGTCCATCAAACGCTGCGCAGCCAGGGCTGTGTGGCTCCCCCGGTGCGGGCCGTGAGACTCGGGAGTGTGCTCCTCTTCATCAGCACGAGGCAGCCTGAGCCCTCGGTGCCCGTGTGAGCCTGCTGGCACCCGAGCTCCCCTGGCTCCAGCCAGCTCCAGCCCCAGCCATCCCCACTGCTGTTCCAGCTGTGCCCCTGGAAGTTAGAGTGAAAACATGGGGTGTTTGTTTATTTGAAGTGAAAAGTCTTGAAGAAAAGCAAGTACCAGAATCCTCCATGGACAAGAGACTTTCCCCCAGTGAGATTCAGCAAACACTCAAAAAGAAGGTGAAGACTACCAAGCATTTCAAAGTCAAAATGAATTTCAGAGTTCCTTGCAGAATGAAATTCTGGACAAGGCTGACAACTATGGAGCTGTTTAGATCAATTATTTTCAGTCAGAAAACGTAATGCCTAACTACTCCGAAGAAAAATAAAAAATAGAGTGATTCATTTCAGCTTTAAAAACCTTGCCAGTGTGGCTAGATTTGCCACCTCTTGCAAAATCCTTCAGGCTTGACAAAGCTGCCTTTTTCAGCAGAAAAGCATTTCATACATTTTTCCACCAGCTGCAGGTTTTAGTTGAGCTGCCATGCTCCAGCCTCCTCCATAAGACAGCAAACATCAGTGGAAACAAGCAGGAATCCACCTCGGCCCTGAACTCCCAGCCCGGCTGCTTGCACAAGGGCTCTCCTGGGGCTTGTTGGCTAATGGATAACGGGGTCTGAAGACATAATTCCCTGCAATTGACCCAAGGACACTGCAGTTCTTTGAGTGACCCTGCATGCCCCTTTCTCTCTCTACTGAAGTGCCCTCCAGAGAGGCTGCAGGGATTTTTGTCCGGGGGCAGCCCAGGCTGCCACGTGCTGGCTGGGACAGGGACCCGCGATGTCCCTGAGCGGCACAGCCCCTTGTGCAGGCGCTGCACGCGGGGTTCTGCTCTCATGCTCTCTCTGCCCGCAGCAGCACCGGCCGTGTCCCCGGATCTGGCCCTGCGCCCTGCCCGCCCCTGGCCTGGCGTGCATCAGGGCTGGGACCAAACTGCGCACTCCCAGTCCTGGGTACCGGTATGCCAGTGCACAGTGGCTTATCTCCTGTTTCGACAGTGCCAGGGAGGAGCAGACTGTTATTACCACCCTAAGAGTTATTATTCTTCTCAATAAAAGACGCAAGTTAAGTGGATGTGAAACAGCGTCCTCCCGCACGCTGGCTGCCAGTAACCTGGTGCTCTCGCTCTCCCTACATCATCTCCTCCTCCCAGACAGGTGAAATGGGATGACTGCCATTGTGGGGAAGTCATAAAGTATAAAATGCTTCATTTCTTCATGAAAATGGAAATTTGAGCAGCTGGAGAGAGTGGGGCCTTGCAGTGCACACAGCCTCGTAACCAGGCGGAGGGGCTCTGCCAGTGCCGCTCCATGCAGTCCCTCCGCAGGATCGCACCAGCTTGGCGGCTGGAGCGGTCCCGGCTGAGCGTCGAGGGGTCCCACCTGGCAATGCTGTTGTGACGGTGACAGAAACTGCGGCTTCGTACGTGGCCGGAGGCGCAGAGCAGCTGGCGCTCGGTGCTTGGAGGAGACAGAGGGCTGCTGGTGCTGCCTGTGCCGCGGAGCAGCCGAGCCCACCCCAGCGTGGCTGCGCAGCGGCTGGCGATGCTGCGTGGCACAGTGTGGGTGCTGGCCCTCCCTGCAGACCGGCACTGCCACGGCTGCTGACGCTGCTGCAGCGAGATTGCTCCAAGGCACAAAGGAGCTCCAGCTGGGTCCTGCACCCAGCAGCCTCCAGCTGTTGAGGAGGAATGGGAAGAGCCTACAGAGATGTCACTAGGAGTCAGATTTTTAGGAGGCCCTCAAAGCATGCAGGTTGCATGGGGAGTTGGTGCCAATGCCGCAAACTGCATGCCGAGCACCCCCATCCCTGTCTGCGCCGGGCGGCAGCCTGCCAGCCTTCCCTCGCTCTGCCCGCAGCGGTGTGGGGCGAGCACGTCCGTGCTGGGATGGAAAGCCCAGATTCCCTGTCTGGAATATGCAACATGGAGACAATAGAGCAAAGTGTAACCACTGTTTACAGAAAAAATTGTCAAGGATTTATTTATTGGAAGTGACTGAGGAATATGAATTCTACACTCCATTTAAAATGCTTTTTATTTCTCTCAGCCTTGGGGCTCTGAGTACATCTAATTTCACCCATAGCTATAATTCTCCACCAAACAGTTCCTGCTTCTCCTCTGGGTTCCCGAGGAGTCATTTTGGTTTATGTCCTCTCCTGATGCAGCTCGTGCAGTGGCTGGAGACAGTTACACGCTGGTGAACTTTTCGAACCCTCCCTCCCCATTGGGTGCGCACACACATGCAGCGCAAGTGAAAGGCGCGTTCTGGAAACAGCTTGACACTGCACTATATATTTATTTAAAAAAATAAAACTCTAAATGTCTTTATCATGTAGGGGTTTCTCCTGAGGAGCCATGTATTTCACTTTAGACACTTTGATTGTCCCTACCTTGCAGCTAACAAACTATTAGTTTTGTTAGTGTATTTATTCCACTAAAATTGGAGCCTGTGATTACAAATCCAATACTGTGATAGAGTCAGGATTTGAAAATAAATCTGTCCAGGGCTCATCTGGCATTTTGGTGCAGGCAGAGGCGGCGGGAGGCACTGCGCCTCAGCCCGGCTGTGGGCTGCACCCTGCTGCTCCTGGCTGGGCCACGCTGGGGACCCTTGCAGTCCGCGCCGCTTCGGTTACCGGTCGTGGGGTGTTTGTTGCTTGGAACCAGGCCTGTTTTCCCATGTGAGCTGGCCACGAATGCAGCACTGGGATTTGTAAGTTGTGACTATCGAGTACACAGGTGTTTCAGGTGATTTGCTGGACAACCCAGCCCTGCCAGTGTCTGCTGCTGTGACACAGCTGCGGGGTTCAGCTGGCACCTCCGGCACCGGGTGGTTTGTCTGCTCAGAGCACGAGATACCCCCGGCAGGGTGTGGGCAGCGCCGGGCTGCAGGCAGCGGAGGCCGTGAGCCCCCGCGTGGGGAGCGGGGAGCGGGGCGTGGGGTGATTTCCTTCCCTGCGGGCTCAGGGTGCTGGGCAAGGACTGGGTGAGTGGGCAGATGTGCGGCACAGCAGGGCTTAAGCCCCAGTGCTCAGGATTCTTCAGGAAAAGCTTGTCATTTCTCTCGATTTCAGCACCTCCTCCAGAAGCAAGGACAGCAGTTCACCCTCTGTGCTGAGCATCCGAGCTCCGCAGTGGGCACAGCTTCCCCGAGGGACAAGCTTGGAGCCACCAGCCCGCCAGCACACAGGGTCTGCGCGGGCAGCCACGGGCGCTGCTGCTTCCCCCAGCCCGGCTGCAGGCAGGGAGATGCAGAGAGCATCCCCAGCCTCCTGCGGCAGCAGGACGCCCGCCCCACCCAGCCGCCGTGCCCGCTTCTCGGATTCCTTGCAGCCGTGAACACGACCACGTGTGCCAGCAGTATGTACATATGAAAAGGGACTGTCAGGGAAGATTAAAACCCCAGACAGTCTTTATCGTAAGATTATTTTTTCCATTTATTTATCCTTTTTTTTTCCCTTTTAGCAAGAGTAGTCAGGTTTTGATATGATTAGAATTGCAAATCTTGCATGTTAAAAGGGAAGCACTGGAGTAAAAGGATGCTGCCTGTGTAATGAGACACATTTTAAATCCAGGCTAGGTAAATTTTGTGTTGAGCATAAAGGGTATGAAATAAACTAGCAGTAAGCTCAGCAAATGCCCCAAGGCGCGTCCCCATTAGTATTCCCATTTGTGAGCTCACTTCATAAGACTAATGGAGTTGCTACCTGGGGACATTAATTGTGCATGACACCATTGCCGAGCCTTTGTGCACTCTTACTAATATCACAGTGCCTCCTTGACAAAACGCCTGCGAAGATTACAAACATACCTAAAATAACTGCCACATTCACACTCATATTTGACAGGGATCTTCAAGTTCAGTTACAATAGAATTACCATCATTTCTTACACCTCTGGCTTTTTATTACATTAAACAATGGTTGATATTGCTTCCTTAAACCAGTGTCATATTGTGTAAAATCTATCTATCTCAGGCTTTTCTATTAAGCCTCACATTTATCAGGGGAATGTATAGCTTCCATATTTGACTCTTACTACAAATATTATATATTATATACTTAAGCACGCATGCACACATACACATGCATCCTCCCTCTGTTTTAAAGGTGCAGCAATATTTTTGAGCTCTTGCAATTAATACTGAGAGGATCTGCCATTGTGTAAGGTGCTTGCAGGTCTTCCAGCATTAATTATAACATGATCTGTTGGGAGAAGTCTTCCTGTTCCTGTGCTCCCTATTTTGAATTCTAGTGTCCAGGATTAAGACGATGGATGAGAGGATTTGCTAAATTCACAGCAGCCAGAGCAATATTGTGTTTAGGAAAACAGACGAATTGGTATCTTTTGGAGCTCTGACACTGGGCACGGCCTCTCCAGGGCACAGCACTGGTGGGCTCGCGGTGCGTGTCCTGCACCGGTCCTGCTGCACTTTCTATCAGACATCGGCTGCACTAACTGCTCCTCCCGCCAGCACTGGGGCTCCTGCAGGACTCCCATGGCCAAGTGGAGAGGTGTCTTTGGGAGACCAAGGGAGATTTCATCCTTGGAGGCAGTGTGAGAACACAGTACGAAAATGAAATCATGAAAACCCTTTGCGGATTCAGTGCTCAGCTCGTTGGGGTGGGGATTTAGTCCTTGACTTCATCATATATATATATATATATATATATTCATTTTAGAAATCAAGTATTTGCCTTTGTTTCCAGCACTGGCATCTTCAGTGCACCATCAGCACTTGATTCTGCTGTTTTCCTCTGCACACTACAGTCTCCTCTGATGTTTCCTTTTGGAGAACAACAACGGTGGGCTGCAGGTCGGAGACAGTTGACTGATGTGAGATGCATGAGAAAACTCCTTTTCACATCTTTTCTTGCTGATGGGCAGTGTGGACATGAGGCCATGGATGTGTTTTCAGCTGTCCCAGTACCTCCTGAGTTTACCAAGTGGCAGCACTGAGTGCTCAAAGGAAAGTCTGATTTCATATTCACTAGGCAACAAAATGCTTTGTCAAAGGATCGTCCTCTTTGGTAATCAGGGCCTACTTCAAATTCCTAACTTTTGAGGATGCCAAGATAAAGCTATGTCCTTTTGTGCATCTTCATAGGGTTCCCTTGGAGAATGTCTGAGGAAAGTTTCAAAGCCTGCCAGAAGACAGGTATTTCTGCTCGTTTGGGTTTACAGTTGGGCGAAGTTGGGTAACTTGTCTTCCTGGTTTAATCTGGTGAGTGATGCTGGGAGACAGTCGCAGCCATGCAGGTGCTCACTGCAGGGTTTGATGTCTGGCCTGCTGGCAGTGTTTCAACTCACGGAGGGCACCAGTTCCTCCTGGCATGCACTCCCGAGTTGCAGAACAGCTGGGAAGAGCCGCAGCCTGGAGAAGAATGAAGGAAGAAGAGAATTTTTTTGGCAAGGTGAATTCAGCTGCCTCGAGAGCAAGACCCTCCCAGGGGAGACTATTGCTGTGGAAAGAGACAGCAGTGAACACGCTGCTCCCCTCGCAGAGCCCAGCATGGCACGTGGGCTGGACCGATGCCGTCCGGCCGGTCCTGCACTAGTGAGGGACTGACCTCGGGGGGCAGAGGGGAGATTTTAGCCTTGTCAGTGGATGTTTGGAAGGGCGGATGGGTACAGCAGGGGTATAGATCTTAATTGCAATAGCTTGGACATGCAGGTTTAGAGGACAACATTGTGGCAGTTCAGTAGCGGACACCTATTTCTGTTCCTTGAGCGTAAAACAGGATTTATTGGCAGTAACATTAGCTATTAACTTATGGTGGTGCCTGGCAGCAGGTGATCACAACTTCTTTAAAACATTGCACTCCACAACTTGCTGCAACAGGAAAAGATACAGAGGTGAGCACCAGGCAGAGCCATCTCCCAGATGAAGAGCATCTGTCTCATCACCTGTGATGGCAGTGCACAGCAGGGTTTGGACAGAAAGGGGAAGCAGGTCTGTGCTCAGCTGCAATGACATTCCGGGCAGGTAGACTGAGCGGAGTCTGGCAGTTAACCATGGCGATGCTCCCAGAGAGGGAGCTTCATGGGCAGCAGGGACCCCGCGCCACAGCTCACGGCCCCTATCACCTCCCAGCCCCGCGCTGGCCAAAGCGAGGAGCGAGAGTGGTATCCTCTGTGAATGCCAGGGGTACCAGGGACTCTTCCTTCATCATGCCACGCAGCCTGAAACATGGGACAAGCTCGTGTGGACGTCCAGACAAGCAGAGCTACCTGGATAAAGAAGTTGGCTGGTCTTTGAATCAGGCATTTAAGGGAAGTATTGGAGAAATGAGTTTGAGCTGAGAAATAAGAAGAGTACGCATAAGGATGATCTGCCCCTTGGAGCTGGCACTCTGTGTTTTCCTGCTGTCTCATTGACTTCCTGCCAAAAAAGGCTAAAGTGCCAGAGTTTTCTCTGGAATTCTGAAGTTGGGACTTAAAAATACTTCAAACACTTGGTTTAATAGACCTTCACATCAGTGTATTCCCAGTTCCACACAGCTCCCTAGTGACACGGGACCTTTTGTCAAGCACATATGAAATTAAGTGAAATAAAAATCATATTAAAAATTATTACCATCTAACAGCCATTAGTCTGCACATTGCTGTCACGTCTTGATGGATTTCTCACTTAGTTCAATGAATGTTCTAACGACAGTGATAAAATCACTCAGAAAAAATATAATAAACTGTTAACCCTTTCTGCTGCTGCTTGTTTTTCAAAACCCGTTAAGAGCTGTTCAGCAATAAGTTTTTCCCAGAGCGAGTGGACAGTGAGGAAAGCCTGCCATTGCCCGCCTGGGCATGCCAGAGGGGGCTGGCAGTCCTGTCCCCTTCTCCCCTGGCAAGGGACGTCACACTGGGCAGGGGACGTGGCTCTTGCTATGGCCTGGTGTTTCACTGAGGGCTTACAAGGAAGGCGATGCTTTGACTGCCTGCCCATTGAGCCCAAGACATGAGCGCTCGCTGGGTGCTGGCTGCAGAGCCGGGACGTGGAGGCAGCACGTGCCCCTGCTGCAGCCCTGGGGTCCTGCCCGTGCCCTCTCTGCCCTGCGCACTCCAAGGCGATGCATCCTGCTCTGCCAGTGCAGCAAGCCTGGGCTCGGCACGAGCCCACGCTGAGGCTCCTGTTTTGCTTTGGGAGCACTGGATAATCTCTACCAAAACAGTGCCATGGACCAGCAGCACACAGAAACTGCATGGCATCTCTCATTTCGTCCATGAGGCTGGTTCAGTGCTAAGCAGGACTACAAACTTGTCAGGAGCATTTGGAAGGAGATGTGGATGTGAACAGCTTAACGAAGCAGGAAAGTGTCTGCTCAGCTCTGGCAGGAGCAATGCGATCGCAAGGAAGGGTTGTGACTCCTGCTCCTGAGGATAAGACCCAAGCATATCTCGTGAGGGGACACCAGCTCTGTGCTGTGGGCTTCTGCTGCGGCCATTACGTGCGGGAGTGCAAAGGAAGAGGGATTCTGCTGTCACACTTCAGACAGAGAAATCAGACCGGGTGCCACCAAAGCAGAAAAGCAGCACTGCCAGTCCGCCCTCCAAGCAGCACGTGTCTGGCACGCACAGCGTAGGGAGCAGCCTGCTCTGTTTTGCTAACAGTTTGAGAGTGACAGAAACTCAGCTCCAAGTGTGATAGTGGCTTGGCGAGCCCTGTGGGGGCCCTTGGAGGTGGCATGACGGGGGGACGGTGGCTTCCGGCACTTGCAGCACACGTGGGCTCGAGCTTGGAGTAGATGTGAAAGTACAACATGGCTCCTGGAGAGGGGCGTCTGCAGTTGGTTATTAACATAGAGCTACTTAACAGGCAACCAGCCCGGCCTTGTTAATAAAATACATCCATTTGAATCACATGTATTGCGCTGTGTGCTGCTGGAGCTCTCAGGCTAATAGCAGCCTAGGCAGCCTGGCATCACAAGGGTTTGTTATGTCCTGCAAACTTAATACATGCTTACTTCTACATAAAATAGCTGGTAAGGAAGTAAATGATAGGCTGCAGGGGCAGACACTTCAGTATAATAAACTCAACTGGCACTTTTCCGAGTTTTATTTGGCATCCCACGTTCTGTGGAAGCCTGGCTACAGGGCAGAGTGTGCAAGCACACTAGTGCACATGGAAGTGCTGCCACTCGCACGAGCAGAAGAGGGACACTTGCATGGTTTGCAGGTGATGTTGTCAGTTCCTGTGACGGCTCCTCTCCACTCACGCTCCTTTCACAATCTGTCCCACACGGAAGAGAGGCTAACGACTCCTGAATTCATGTCAAACTTTAAACCTTTGGGGTCTGTGCAGCTTTGAAATGATGCAGAATGGGTCTGCCCACCCAGCGAACACTGTTGAGAGTATTTCTGGTGGGGAGGGAAGCGAACACATTTTTGTGAGAGTTGTCACTCAGCAAATTGTTCCGTGAGACACCTGATTGCAGTATTAGAAAGACAGATTGATGTTCTCAGGAAGATCAATGAATTCACTAGGTTTCCTGATGACACACAGCTTGCCTCCTTCTCAGTGCAAGTGACAGCTCGCGTCTCACTGCTCCGCTCCCACCGATGGGCACCGACGCTCGGTGCTGTGCCTGCAGGTGTTGGCACAGCGCTGGCGGGGCCAGCCCGCACCCACGGCTGGGCAGCTCCAGCACCGAATCGCTGGAGGGGTGCTGGTGGTGGGAGACAGCTCGTGGAAGAGCAGCAAAAATTAGCAGCAATTGGAGGGAGCCAGAGACAGAGATAAATGAGCTGCTGGGCAAACTACGTTAGGAAGAAAGCGAGCACAGGGCGTGTGAGAAGCCAGCCTGTTGACTACAATGGGCACAACGCAGACGTAGAGCACTGCAAGGGGCTGCAAACTGTGCAGAGGAAACACACGGGATGTTGGAGGAGAGGGCAGGTGGCCTCCAGGCTGTGGCTCAGGGGGCACGGGGGAGGCCCCCAGGCCGGGAGCAGCCAGCGTTGCTCAGCACGCGCGGCACGCTGGGCAGCGCCGGGTGCAGCTCCCAGCCCAGCAGCCCGCTGCCCTCTGGCCGCCGCAGCACGAGCTGCCCCTGGCCTGGCGAGGAGGCTGGAGTGGAGGCTGGGGCAGAGGCTGTGGGCGGCCACGCCGCGGGCATCGGTAGCACAGAGGTTGTGTCTGTCGCTGCGGAAGCGCAGCCAAGGTGCTTGGGAGGAGCTCGGCGATGGAAGAGCCAGGTGTTAAATGGGAAATCTGATTGTTCATCCTTTGTTTTCCTCCTTCCATGCCGAGAGTGAATTAAGTCAAAGCCAATTCTGAGGAGAAGCAGATTTCTCCTACCATCCATCAAGAACGAGAGCACGGCTGGGCAGATCTACAAGCCTCTGAAGGCCTGCACAGAGATGTTGTCCCAAATCTCATCTCCATGGCTCATGGTGATTGATCTCAGCTATTCAGATCTGTGGAGCTCAATGATTTCTCTCTCCAAACCTCTACCTGGTTCCTGGCTGTATTTTATTAGGAAAAGATTCTTGTAGGATGGTTATGTTTTAAAAATAAACTTAATCAGATCTAAAATAATGGGATAGAATCCATTCACTGCTTGTAGCTCAAATGTGCATATCAAAGCTGCCCTGTAGTTATCTTGTGCTCCAGGGAAGTTTGCTTTACGTGCTTACATTACATTTTGGCAGGAAACACAAAAAGTCATTCTGGGCCCCGGATTTCTGGGAAAGAAGGTGCTTTTGTGTCACCAGGCAGGCAGCTCTGGAAAGAAGGGACACAACTGATCCAACAGGAAATCCAGCCCTGGCTTCCCTTCAGGGTTCTTCCAGCCGAGCAGCAACGGCAACAGTGGCTTGTCTGCTGCTGCTGCCGTGTGGAAAAAGGACCATGAGAAGAAGTCCTGGATGAACTGCAGGGCTGAAAGGTGCCTATTTTATGCACCTTCGCATTTGTAGGACATTAACTACATGTCTTCCTGAATTTGGGGCATTCATTATAATTTTAATATAAAGAATTATAGACATGTAGGACTGGAGCTGACCTCAAAAAATCACCTAATCTCTCTCTACAGCAAGGCAGGTTCACATATTCCTGGATGATTCCTTGCAGGTGTTTGTCTCCCAGTCTGTAAAACCCTCCAGTGACAGACCTGTTAGCTGCTCTAGAGCATAACTTGCTTATGGTCTGGAAGTTGTTGTCTTATGCCACCTGGATTTTCCTTCCTGCAATGTAAGCGTAATATTTCTGCCCTTCCTTTTATACAAGGAAAATAGACAACTATTCTTTTTGTCTCAAACTTTTGTATACTCAAAGACTTCAGTGGGTAGATCTCTGCTCTAAACCAAGTAATTCCAGCCCCACCAGTTTTTCATCATGCATTGCATTTTCTAAACCTGCTGTTTTTGCATTGCCTCTGGATTCTCTTCCATTTTCTGTTTCCCTCTAAAAGGGTAAGCTGAGGCCTCCCTTATGAGGAGTGAAGCTGGATTTTCTCTTCAGGTTAGAAACGTGGGATATTCTCTGCCTTCTAGTATAGGATCTGTACCAGAGCATCACATTGCTGACAGATGCAGTGGTGACTGCAAACACTGGATCTTCCCTGTCTTCTGCTGACTCAAGCAGCAATCCACACTCTGCGTTTGCATTTGATTTTTCCTGCTTCCATGTAGAAGTACTGTATGCTTGTCTTTACTGAATTTTACCTAATTGGTTTCAGATTATGGCCAAATGCATGCATATTATTTTAAATTCTAGCCCCGTTTCTGAGATGCTAACAAATCTCTTCGCTTTGCCAGCTGCAGGTTCTGATTTCCTGCCCGAGCCCCAGATGAAACGCTGACAGCCAGAGTGTCCTGGCAGACCCAGCAGCTGCTCTCCATCGGCCTCCTCAGACCGGCGGCCGAGGCTTCTTCCCTCGTGACACCGGGCTCAGCCTGGCCTGGGGGAAGCGGGGGAGCAGGAACGCACTGCAGACGTATTGCTGGTGTAAATTAGATCAGACGGTTACTGCTGCCTATAAAGAGTCTGTGTAACTGCAAGTGCACCACTCCAGAGACAAACGCGGTGAGTTTTTATCATTGTAAAACGAAGAGGATGTCCTATTTAGTATAAAAGGTTTTAGAGGATAGGTTACAGTCTGGTAATGAAATCCAAAGACATGGAAACAAGATAGTTTATACCCTTCCTCCCCGTTTAATGGATTTGGGGGCTCATTTTTGTTTTTTAGAAATACATGTTGGGGAGCTTTACCTGCTGTTAAACAGAAAGGGAGTAGGCCAGGTACTGTGAGCCTTGTTCTTGGAGTGGTGCATGTATAATAGTTTTGCATAGTACATAAATTAGACTCCTGCATCCTAAATTACTGTTTAACATGCATTAGAGAACATGAATATTTTAATGGGCAGAACACAATAGGAGAGAGGTGCCGTCCACCCCGCTGTCGGTGAGCTCTTGGTTCTCGCTGGTTGTCACTGTCTCCAAACGTGGGCACCCAAGTGGCCACAGACCAGGGCACTGCACGTGCAGGACCAAGTGTTGCAACTGCCCTGGCCTGGGCTGACACCTCGAGGGGCCCTTGGAGCAGGGCATGCTCTGCCCTGGGGAACACCACGGGGTCGGGGGTCTCCACCTGGGTGCCCCCAGTCCAGCAGCAGCGGCTCTGTGGGGCAGCGAGCCGCCCAGCAGCTGATGACCATTCCTCTTCATTAGCTGGCCCCGGGCTGGGCCCTGGTCAGCCGAGGAGCGTCCCCCTCAGCAGTGGCTTCTCCCCGAGCTCCTGGGGGAAAAGCTTGTCCTTCTGCGGCAGCTGGCAGCCCCGGGATGCTGGGCAGGGGCTCTGCTGCTGCTAGGATTAATAGCACAGCAGAAACCCTGCAGAAGAGCAGAAACTGGAAAAATTAGCTATGCCCAAACTCTGCTAAATGACCTGGCAAACTGTTCTGTCCCCTCCCTGTTTGTGCCTGAATACATCTTATTTTGTCAATGGAAAAGTTTCCTCCTAATGAATTTGCCACAAAAAGGAGAAAAATGGCTGTGGCCTCAACTCTGAGAAAAGAGCAAATCTGATCATGGCAATTAAACAGGAATACAAGATGGAAAATCTGTGGGCTTCCAGGAGAGAAGGGGTTAAATTGCCATGGAAACAACCATGCATTATTTACATGGCCTAATGAATAAAACATTTAAGTAGTAGGCTAATAAATTTCAGAACACAAAGCAAAGTAAGCTATGATTTAAATATATGCCTCTGATGAATATAACTTGAGTTATAGAGCTGAAGCAGTGGGAGACCCAGCTCAGTTTTACACCCTCATCTCACTAACATGAAGGTATATCTTCTTTTTAATAAATGATTTTTCCAACGAGCACACAAATTGGCATGAAATTCTCTCCTGTCAGGCATCCTGAAGCCTTTTCTAATAGCTTTTCTTGTGAATTTCTGTTGAGGTAGGAATGCTTTTGTTTTTGTTTTTGGTTTTTTTTTTTTCCCCTCCTGCACATTATGCCAGATTTCAGAGCAGGATAACATTAGCAATCAATTTGTTAAACTGTTAGCAGAACATATGTTGGAAGGTTTCAAACAGACCCAGACTGAAAGATGTGTTGTTTATTGTGTATTGTATATACGTCTGATCCATATGGCTCGAAGTGCAGCATCCCTTTGTTTTCTGCCTGCTGTGGATTTCTGCACGCGCTCTCCGTGCTGAGCAGGAGGCTGGCCGGGGGTGGCGGAGCAGCTTGCAGGAGCCAGTCTTTTTGCTTGCAGAGGGCGCAGAGCGGGTTTCTGGGGGTGAGGAGCTGGAATTTTTGTTGCGCGGGACGGGAGAGCACTCTGCACTGGGCAGGGGCATCCAGGCCAACTGCGCACAGCCTGTTGAAGGCAGGCGCTGATCTGTCGGATGTGGGCTTGGTGACTGCTATAGGAGCAGTTCCATGTGGGGTTTATACTTTGGGACAGTAGCTGGTGATGTGCCCTGGGTAAGGAGAGACAGGGCCCCAGGGGCATGTGAAGGTTACCCAGAACTTTCCTTTGGAGCATCTCTTCCTCACATTTCCCACTGCTTAAATGGTCACAAGGAGTAGGGCTGGTGTACATTATAGGGAATATTGCAAGTGTGAAGGAGATCAACTGAACTGAGTGAGCTGATCTGTCACCGTTTCATTTCCAAACTAACCGCTGATTTTCCCAAGCCGGACACTGATGTCTTCCGTGGCTTCAGAGTGTTTCCAGCCGTGCTTTCTGCAGTGCAGCGGACCCCTCGTGAGCGCAGCAATACAGCACTGGGAAGCTGGGGGGCTTGGCTGGGCAGTGCCAGGCAAACAGAGGGGAAAAGGCAGGCGGACCGACAGCCTTGCTTCTGCCGCGTGCTCAGACAAGACCCAGAGCAAACGAGGGAACCCGAGGCTCCCCCTCGCCGCACTCGCTCCCGGGTGCAGTGAGAATTAAGGTTTCTGCTCAGGAGTGAGGGGCTTGACCACCCACCCTGCAGGCAGGTGGGACACTTTTATTACCTGCACCATTTTCTTACTGTGGACAGGTTGAAATCTGCTGTTGCTATTTTTAGAAGGATGATATCTATCAATTCAGGTAGCAGATTGCTGGCCATGAAGATAGATGAAACAACAGCTGGTGCTTCTGAAAGAGATCAGGATGGTGAAATAGCTGCTGCATGCTGAGCCCACTCACCTCAGTTGTCAAAGGCCAATTTGAATGCAGGAGGCTGTGCGATGCCCGCAGCCCTGTGGCCGCTCCGGGGTGCTCCTGCGGCCGGGGTCCCTCCCGCCGCACCCAGCCTCGCAGCCCCCGCTGCCCCCGCACCGGCAGCTGCCCCTGCTCTCGTCTGGCCGGCGGCTGGCTTGTGCAGCACGGGCTCGGAAGCCTTGCCCGAGCTGCCGTCCAGCAGCCATCGCGGGGCCCTGGCTGGAGGCTGCCGTGCTGCCCGGCTCCGCAGCGCTGCTGGTCACGCTGACGGATCGCTGCCGCGGGCGAGGTCACCGGTAACCGTCAGCACGGCGCAGCTCGCCCCTTCCGTCAGGCTTTAGGTCTTCCGGCCTGCTGCTGTGCAATTAGCCCCTGTTGCAGCTCTGACAGAGTAAGCATCACTGTGGGATGAACTCATTTCTGGAGTTAATCAGCAAACAAGCAGGCTTGCCCTCCACCAGTCGGTTGTTGATGTTTTTATGACAATTTTTGCTAGGGAAGATCTGTGTACCTCATCACTAGCAGCGTCGGGAAGTCCTCAAAGCCCAGCAGGTGAAAGGCTCGTGGACAGTCTGGGTACAAAAGGTTTCTTGTTTTCAACAGAAAAGTTGGCTTTGATTTCAGTCATTTTGAATTCTCTGTACTCAAAAAGCATAATTTAAGCTTGGATCATGAAATATTTGCTGAAATTAAACTTTGAATGGTGTACGTCTTTGCAAAAATGCTGGTTTTAGTCCTAAAAAGTGATGCCTGCAGACAGAGGTCTTAAACTGGGTGGCATTTGTGACAAAGCAGATAAGCTTCAGAGACACCATCTCTTCATCAGGTCCATGTGTTCCCAAAAGCAAATTCATCTCTAACAACTAGCCAACTGCTGAATAAAAGAGACATTATCCTTTGCCTTGATCATCAGGATTTTTGGTTCAGGGAGAGTTGTTTTCTGGAGAAATCCTGGAGTTAAAAAACAGGACTAAAGGATCACATTGCCTACCTGTAGACAGGAGACTGGGGCGGGGCAGGGGGGGGTGAAAGAAACAAGATGAATTGTGTTGTCGAACAATTTGTTATGAATTATCCAGTCAAATGCAATGAAAACATATGGACAAAAATCTCAAGAAACTCCTCCAATGGTTTAAAATCTGAGTGATGCTGATATTGATTGGGTGTATTTTGTGCAGCTTGGCTAAATGGTGCTGCAGTGCAGGAAAGGGCACCTGAAAGAATTGGTATGGCAAAAGTTTCAGTGTACATTCTTTTCATACCAGAAATTGTTTTGATTAAGCTTAAAGCTTAGGTTTGTGAGTGTGCAAAATTATTGACTTTTTTTAAGTAAAAGACTTGTTTTGGAGATGGTTAAGAATGTTAAAAATTATTTTTAAAGCGCAATTTCTAACTGTGTTATGCCTATACTTATATGTTGCTACGCATTATTCCTACAAAGGTTTAATTTTTGCAGTTGAAATAGCCTTTCTCTTAGTTTTATTTTTAAAAGCCTGAAGGAGACTCACTTAACAACGAGTTGACTAAGACTGAAAACAAATGTAGTTCCATGGAAATTACAGACCCTAATGTTGAGGGTTCTCGAATACTATAAACAAAATATACAGTTGTAATAGTAATGAAAATGCTATATTCCAAAAGGAAAATGGAAGAGTTTTAGAATTTCAGCAAAACCAAAGAGCCATTTTCATTGTATAGGAAGCTTTCAAAATGCTTCATTTTATTCTGATTTTGGGAAAACTACTGAACTATCAGGACTTCCTCCAGCATCGAAGGAACGTGAGTTCTGCTGGCGCATGATGTGCTTTCCCCACTCCCTTCTGGTGGATCTTGCCCTGCAGATGGACTGGGACAGGGCCCTGTGCCCTCCGGAGCCCTCCCCGCCGTGGGGCAGCCCCATGCTGGCCCCTCCCCATCTCCCCCATCCCGCTCCAGGCGCCTGCTGCCTGCCAAGGGGTGGCTCCCGCGGGAGACCCGCTGGCGCCCAGCCTGCCTCCCACCCCTGTTCCCGCTCTCCCCATTAATACCGCCACAAATTAAATGACAGCGATGCAAATGCAAAGCGCGGCGTGGGGAATGCTGCTGCGTGCATAATGGCCGTCATCGCTGCCTGCATCCCGTCACTCTCCTCCAGGTAATTAATTGCCCTGTAAAGTGCTTTGAGATACACTGTATGAAAAATGCTGTATAAAAAAGACTGATACAATAGAGCTGTTGGTATTTAAAGTGGTAAAAACCAAGATAGGACGACTGTTGGCAAATACATTTTTAGTCACTCTTCAAATGAGAAAGGTCCATCAATGAAACCTCGGGTAATTCATTATCCCCCCACCTCGGCAGTGTTATGTTTAAGGTACATGCTTATACAGGACAGAATCAAAATTTCCATATGAACTAGTTATTTATAACTACTGACAGGAGGAATTATGTGAAATGAACATAATTTCATGGTTATTCCAGGAAAAGCCATCAAAACAAAAATAGATAAAGATTTCTTTCAGCTAAAAAAGTGTCAATTTGTTAGAAACCAATGGGCAATGTTAATGCGTCTGGCAGAATTATTAATACATTTCCAAACAACATAATTGTTTATAGGCAGTCCACCTTGCTGGGCCAGGGGCCGCGGCGGTGGTGGTGCAGTGGAGGACGCTGGGGGCTCAACTTGCCCACTGACTGTTTTCTTCTTTGAATTGGCAATGCCTGCTTTTTACAACAGACACCAAAAGCAACCCCAGAGCCGTGAGGGGCGTGGAGCGAGGACCGGGGCACCGCCAGGAGGGGTGTGCAGGGGGCTCAGGCACCGTGCTGAGGTGGGGACGCCGCTGCGAGCCCTGCTCAGCCCCTGCCTGTCCCCATCCCCCGTGGGGCACTGCCGCCGGCCCCTCCCCAAGGGCTGGGGCTGTCGGGGTCCAGCACGGAGCTATGGGTATGAAGTTGAGGCCCCCGACGCGCAGGGGGCTGAGGAGCATCCCCAGCTGCTGGGTGGGACAGCGCTGGCAGCGCGGCACCACGGGCACCCAGCCGCTGGCCGGTGGCTATGGCTGGGCAGGATGGTGACAGCATTTTATCATGGTTCGCGTTCAAATCCTCTAACCGCAGTTACTGCTTTTGAATGTGAATTGATGGAATTGTCCATTACCCTGGGACCAGTCCTTTCGTAGGATGCACCAGGCACCACAAGCCACAAGCAAGGCGTGAGCTGAGCAGAAGCAGTGGAAAGGATGCTGAGCAGAGCAGTGTGTGAAAGTGAAGAGCTTCAAAACCTCTCCTGACAGCAGTAACTGCAGGAGCTCAGAGTGACTCATTTTCGTTTCTTCTCAGCAGTTCGCCAGAATGCTTCAGACCTGCAGTGACATGCTCTGTACCAGCATTTAAAATGTACCTGTAAAGGCTTCCCAGAGCTTTTCATTTGCTGCTTTTACAGTTTGAGGGCTCTCACCTGCATTTCATACTATTTAATATTGCCACAAAATTTGAGAGAGCAATTTCAAACCAAAAGAGAAAAGAGCAAAGGAGAGATCCCTGATCCAGCACCGTGCTTCTGCCTGTAACACAGGAACTGCCAAGCTACGGAAGAGTTTTGCGCAGGCTAGATTCTATTCACAAAGGTAATGTCTAAGATCTTTGGTAAAAATGTGGTTCTAGTATGCCAGCTGGTGAAGTATTTCAGCTTACACACATGAAAAAACCTCCACTGGCTGGATGAAAAAGAATAACCTCTGCTGCTGGAATGAGTTTCTCGTTTCGCTGTGGGCACACACATGCTCTATGTCCAAATTGGTCAGAGCTGGGAGTGCTTCTTTGGGATTCACATCACTTAGGCAGATCTTCCCAAGAGATTTTTGACTCTTCATTTGGAATGAAGAAGTTGGAAGAAAATTAGTTACTGACTAAACCAATGATACAATGATACAATAAAACCAACTAAACCAATGTGGTATGCTGCTTTGTCTCTGAGCTTCTCTTTATCTATTAACCTTTTTTAACACAAGTTTTCCCCATGTTTTGCATTACTGCAAAGAGTTTTGATGCTCATATTACTTCAGCAATGTCCTTATGGGCCACTGTTGATTCTACCCTGTCTGCCACTGTCCAGGGCACTGCAAGGACATGCTGTGGTTTGCTGGCTGATCTCATGTACCACATGAGGAACTGCAATGGAGAAGTCTCCCATAAGCTATTTCCTGTGGAGCTGGAAGTGGCCAACAGCAACTGGGACCACCTGGTTCAGCAAGAAGGACCCTGAAAGATTTATATTTTAGCCCTCATTTGTGATCTGTTCCCACACTGTTGGGTCTTCGTCACTTGACGCTGTTTAAGGTATCCCCTTGGATCGTCACATGAGCAGCTCGCTTGGCTTATTTGATACTGCTCTCAGTCGGATCAAATCTTATTTATCAAATAGACAGCATTTTGTTTCGATGGGTGATTTTTCATCTTCCATTAGTGAAGTTGTTTCCAAGGTTCCCCAGGGCTCTATATTGGGCCCGTTGTTATTTTGTGTTTATATGCTGCCACTGGGTTATATTATTCATCAGCATGGAGTAGCTTTCCATTTCTATGCAGATGATTCTCAAATTTATTTGTCTGCTAAACCTAGCGCTGTCTCAGCTGTCTCTGTGCTATCAGCCTGTCTCTCTGACATCACAAGATAGATGTGGCAAAACTTTTTGCAGTTAAATTCAGACAGAAGAGGTGAGGCCTGCCTCAATGACAGCATTTTATTTCCTGGGATGACACTTGCAGTACGATCACTACCAGGATTTCATTGTCATGTCCCCACTTGTGCGCTCCCGCTGTACCTAGCTGCTCCCTGATTGATTTGTTAGTATGCACAGCGTTCGACACTTGCCTCTGTCTGCAGTGTGATTTGTGGCTGCCATTGGAGGTGCCATTCTGATGCATATTAAGGCGGTGGGATGGGGAACAACGTCCCCAAGTTTGGCTTGTTGACAGCCCCCAGTCTACAAAGGCTTCTGTTTGTTTGCAAGCACTGCAGAAGGGATGTGTCTGTCTTATAGATCTGCAAAGGTTCCATGCACATTGATTTCAGCAAAGTGAAATGGATCTTTTGGAAACATTTCTATGTTTTTAAGTGTTTATGATCCAGCAGCATTTAAAGAACACACCTGCAGGTGCAAGCCCCAGGTAGCCTCATGCATGTTCTTCTACAGACGCAGTTTGGAGTGTTTATCTGGTAAGAGAATAGACAGTGCTGAACCTCCACCGAGGATCAGCGCTGGATCTCTCTGGGCAAACCACTGCATTTCCACGCCTGCCTCTCAGCTCCTCCCTGCGGGCTGGAGGCAGCCTGGATGCTCACCTCCCACTGGCCGTGAGCCAAGCAGTGTGAGCCCTCAGTTATCAGAAGTTTTGCATGATGATGAATGCATTACAGTCATCGACATTAAACTTGAACTAGGTTGAAACGTGCGTGTGACAGAATGAAATAAAGTTTTGGATCAGGCTGCAGGTTTCGGCAGCTGTTGGTCGGAGGAGGAGCTGCTGAGGGCCCCTCGCTGGGCTGCGGGGCCGATGCGCTGCAGCGCGGCGGGGATGCCCTCAGTGCCGCCTGGGGCTGCCGTGCCGGCAGAACTCATGCTGCTGACGTCAGCACGAGGCTTGGCTCACGCTGAGGACGAGGGATGTTTGGTAGATGCCACCAGGAGCTGCAGCCTGATTAGTGTCCCCTTTCACTCATCTGGGTTCCTTTCCTTCTGCAGCAGCGTGCCGGTGCAGCGTGGCACAGCCTCTGCCAGTGCTCAGGGTCCCCCAGGCCTGTTTCCCTATTTGTGGTCATCCCGGAGCAACCCTGGCTTCCACTCATCAGTGTGCTGCCTGGATCTTTAAACAGTCCTTCAAGAACAGTCAATTTGTTTCTATAAGGATGAACCAACTAGTTCTTGCAGAGACATCAAATAAATCCATTTCATACATTATTTGTTAACTTCATCAAATAAAGCACAATTTAATGGCTTAAATGTCACTCTCCACAGCTTATTGAGTTCTTAAAAACAGCAGAGAGACTCGCCTGTTTACAGAAACAAAAATTAGGCAGGCAGCTTTCAGCTAGTGCAGGGAACCCGTTAATTCTTATACTAGGAAGAATCGTAAAATATATTCAATGTGGAGAGTGTGCAATTTGACAAAGACAATTTGATTTGTCCATGGCTTTTAAAATATTCATACCACTTTGATGGACTATAGTTTTATAAATATGGATTACCATTAACTGGCACAAGCAGTCGCTGCCTACAGATAGTGTTGCGTGAGGCTCGTTCGGAATGAGGGCGTCCAATAAAAAAAATCATTATCTCTGCCTAAAAACCCTAATCAGTGATGTTTGGTTCATTTGCAGCTCAGAGGTCAGTAATTCACTTTAACTGCTTATGTGTTTGTATCATTTGGGAGGAAAAGGATTTCATGGTTTTACTCCTCAGATCTAGAAAGTGCCTCTGAAGCCGGGAGGTGGGCAGGCGCCGGAGGAGTGGCCGGAGCGCAGGGCAGCCCCCGGCCAGGAAGAGGAGACAACAGCCGGGCCAACGGCAGGGCCGCCCACGCGGGCACGGAGCCAGCACACGCGGCACTGTGTGGTCCAAGTCAAAGCCAACGCACAGCACGCCGTAAAGGCACAAGGATGCGTTGAAAAGTAGGAAACCCCTATCCTGGATGAGAAAATGGGAAGTGGCTTGAATTCAGTGAAATGCCTGGTGCCCACCTGCAGTTTGCTGGAACACTCCTCCCTGTTGTGCTCGCACTGTTTCCCACAGCTGCATTGCCTGGCTCACGGTGCGAGCACGCCACGCGTGTCCTGGCAGTCGCGGTCTCCTGGGAAGGAAGCACGGCAGCGTGTGGCAGGTACAGCAGCAGCTGCAGCGCCGGCGAGACCAAGGGAGCAGCACGCAGCACCTGCCTGCTGAGATGGCAGCTGAGCGTTCAGGCGGCGGCAGGAGGCCTGGGGAAGTGCCGGGCTGGCTGCTCGGTGCCCAGCGCCTGGGCAAGCTGCATGGCGAGGGATGGGGGCTCCAGCCATAGCGTCTGCACGGGCACAGCCCAGCGAGGGGCCGAGAAGGACATGCAGCAAAACTTAACTGCTGCATCTGTCAGAGAATTAAGTGGCTCTTTAAGATAAGGAAAAACTAAGAAGTAGATAATAAAATGAATAACAAATTAGAGGTGAAATCCAGGGAAAACAATGATAAGATTTGATGTTGCTTTTGTCGGCTTCTGATCAGAACCAGTCTGAGAATACGGGTAATGAGCATGTTACACACTACGTCAGGCTTGTTGGAGCAATAAACTAAAAACTAGCATGTTCTTGGCATAAAGTATTTTCTGTACGGTATTTAGACAGTCACGCATATGCAGGAAAGCGCTCACTAATCTAGGATGCACCTTGAGAACCTGAATTAGCAAAGAAGTGCTTTGAGTTGCTAACAGTAATTCAACTTGTGAAGTAGCTCTGGTTTCCAGCCCAAAAGTTTATTCAAGTTAAGAAAACACATCCTCAGATTAAAAAGAGTATTGCACTACTGTCAATTTTCAGACGTTGCCATCAGGAAAAAAAAAATTACATTTCAGGCTGACGAGCGACTAATCAAGGCAAGTGAAACGGTGCTGCAATAAATTACTCCACAGCGAAATAAACCACACAAACAGACCGATGATAATAAATGTAAATTATTTCTCTGAAGAAATTTTCTTGGTATATGAGTAATACGAACCATCAGGAAGGAGTCTTCCTTAACATTAATTACAGAAAATGACAAGTGAGCTGATGACTGCGAAGGCTCATTATCTGAGAACATATTCACAACTTTGCAATTTGCGCGAGATGTACTCGGGCTAAATTAATCTCCCTTCTTTGCATGAGCCTCTTCTAATTTTCATGTTATTAACAGGTTTGCAGTATCACTCAGTGCTTGTCACTCTAATCAGGTTTCGGCATGTTCGCAAAAGCGAAGTGTCATTTATAAGGATAAGCCCTCATAATGGCGCTCTCTTTCATGTGGAGAATTCTACAAGGTTGCTTTTAATAAGGTCCTTTAATCATCTCCCTTTGCTCAACTTTTGGCCCCTCTGTTTTTTCATGAAGAGTCACCGACAGACTTTGAAGTTCATCAGGGATGAAAAATTCACGACGTTGTTGCAGGAGGAAGGCGAAGGGGCGAGGCCGCGGCGCGCCCGGCCCCGCTCCCGCGGGTGCTGCCGGGCTCCTCGCGCGAGCCCGCTGAACACTCCGCAGCGGGGGCCGGCGCGGCACCGCCTGCATCGGCAGAGCCACCCGCTCCTCCCAGCAGCTTGCACGCAGCGGCAGCATCCTCCTTCCCCGCCGGCTCCACGTCCCCGCCAGCGCAG
>VXAL01011477.1:27476-90782 GCA_013399475.1 Chauna torquata
CACTGCCGCGGCGCTCGGGCCCTCCGGGGCGGCGGGGGAGCCGGCGGCGGCGAAGGGGGGGCGAGCAATCGGTCCCTCCGCCCGCAGCGGCCCCCGGCCGCAGGCAGGGGAGAGGCACGCGGAGCCTCGGAGGGCAGCGCGGCTGGAGGCGGCGTTGCTCTAGGTTTGCGGCAGGGCTGGGCTGCTTTGAGGTTAACCTTATCCCTCTTCCTTGACTTGATAGCACCGGACGGGTGTTTATCCTGAAGCTTTTGAACACAATGGAAGGAGGGGGAGCACTTTATTAAATTTTTGAAATTCATTTACGCAGGGATAGCATAATGAATTGCCAGATCTTGTGTGCACATTGTCCCCGGAAGCAACAGTAATTTAGGTGGACATAAACCAATATGTAGATTAAAAATGTTTAAGCCAAGTGTCGTAAAATATATAAAAACATAAGGCAGAATTAACATATCAAACTTTAGCATTATAAGTAATGACGGGTCAGATATAAGGTTATGTCTGCAAAATTGCATTTCAATATAATAAATCCATTCCAACTCTGTCCAGAGACACAAATTGAATCTATAGACGAAGCAACTGCAATCCATTGAATGTTATGAAGTATTCAAGTGAAAACAATGCATTTAGAAAAGGAAATTGAGTCTATTTTAAATATACAGGTGCTCGGTACTTCTATATAGCTTTATGCTCACACAGATTTGTATACACTGCATACACAGCCTACTTTTGACAAAGTCCTCAAAATGATGAATTTCTGATGGAAGACTTGATATTGCAGCAGATCTGTTATGCACCGCTTATCCTGTAACACAAACCATTAATAATAATCACACTTCCCACCGTACCGAGCTCTCTTGTTAGGATTTCAAAGCTTTTGTCACTCCACACGCCCCGGGCGGTGTCAGCAGCGGCAGCGCACAGTGCTCGGGCGCGGCCGTGCGAGGACCGGGAGGGCTGCGCAGCCCTGGGCTCTGCTTGCCCCCGTGCCCAGGCAGGCCCTGGCGACCCTCGGGAGCTCCGTGCTCCCCCTGCTCCCTGGCCCCACGGGGCAGCGCTTTGCTTCCCTCTCTTTTCCTCAGCCTAACTTGCCCAAATGCTGGACACTTCTCGCGCAGTTTCCCTGCCTCCTTCCTCCAGCCCAGACAGAGCAGGAGAGACAATGCTAATGAGCGCGGCTGTGATGCTGCGAGCCCCAATATCTTATGAATATTTGATAGAAGCACAGCCCTTCTCAAGCTACATTAATGCATTGCTGAGCATTATTACTGCTAATAACACACTGCAAGACTGGAGCGCAGGCACCGAGATGCGGAGGTTTTGCTGCAGCTCACATTTGCTCTGTGGCCATGGGAAGGAGCAGGGCTGGCCCCGTGCTGCTGCCCCACAGAGCGGGGGCACGCGGGCAGTGGGGGCACCCAGCAGCGAGAGCCCAGGCAGTGCGGGCACCCAGCAGCAGCACCCTGGGCAGAGCGGTGAGGGGGCAGGCAGAGGTGCCCCTGGTGCCTCTGGAGCATCGTTGGCTGCAGTGAGGGGGAGGACAGCCATCTCCCTGCCATGCCCCCTCCAGTCTCCGTTCGGGCTCGCCGTGCTGCTGCCCTAGCCAAGAGGGGACCGGTGCCTTTGGGCCACAGGGCTGCTCATGTGGGCCAGTGGCTGGGGAAGGGAAGCAGGGACCCTTCCCACCCGCCTCACATGGAACGGGCAAGAGGCAGGGCTGGGGGAAAGCAACAGGTGATCCGCGCTGCGGGGCAAGGGATGGCTCTGGTGGCGAGGCCTCGTGAATGGAGATTAAAAGGTGCTTTTGGGAGCTCATGTGATGGGGAGAGCAGACTTTAATAGACATGTTCATCTTTCAGCAGTGTGTTTTGCATGTAATAATGTCAGCACACTTCTCATTCTGGCAGAAATTCCACAGATAATTGGAAAGAAGTAAAAATGAAAACATTAGAATTTGCCATGTCATATGTTAACTTTTTATTATTGTATGATGCCAATGGTCCACTGACAGATGCTGTGTTATTAACATTTGATTAAAAATCACTTCAGGTCTAAAGCAGCCTGTTCAGAAGAGAACATCTTGACAAGCCTGGTGGTTTGTGATTGACAATTAATAACATTCTGTGTGTCACAACAGAGATAGTGTGACTTATTGGTGCTGGTGTAATGCAACACTTTTCATCTGAGCTCTTCAAATTGGTACATAGAAATAGGAAGGAAAGAGTCTAATTCAGCCGACTTTGATTACAAACAAAAGAGAGCCCGTGCAGGTTTTGCCATCTTCTTCCCCAGAGCAGCCTGGCAGCAGTCAGAGACAGCCTGCATCCTGCCCGTGTGCAGGAGGTGAACGGGCTCTGCTGTTGTTACATGACCAAACTTGTGTGCAAAGTTCCATTTTCTTAAATATGAAAATAATTCATATCTGGAATGATGGTATATCAGTCCTTGGAGGTTCAGCTGGGAACTCTCCTAATTGCATACTGCTACAAGTGAGATCAGATATCTGTCTGTCAGTAGTGAAATTCATTAAAAATATGTAAACTATCTTCTTTGGATAAGGTCTGCAATGTACCGTTTTAATTGCCTTTGCTCTAGCAAAGGTGAAATTCTGACAAACTTTTATTGTTCTCAGCCTACTTTAAATAGAGATTTAGCAGCACTGAACACATTTATATCCAGATGCAAATGTTACTGTGGATTCAAGCGCTGCACTACAGCAAGTAGAAATCCAGGCAGCTCTGGTTAGGAGCAGTCTAGACCCCTGTAAATCCAGCAGCCCTGCACCCAAGCAAGTCCTTACCAGCTTTGTTCCATTATTTACTGGAAACGTCTTTCCAAGCACAACAGGGCAATGCACCCTTTGCTCAGGGGCAGCAAAGAGCCTCGACTACTCCTGAAAAGGAACAGCACAAACACACTGCCCACGCTTTAGTCCCTGCGCGCAGGGCTGGGTGTGCAGTGCCGCCGGAGCGGATGGAGCCCAGACCACTCGAGGGATACGCTCGTTCTGCTCGGAGGAGTGGTGAGGAGCAGCAGGCACCGTGCCCTGTGGCCGGCCGCAGCCCTGTGCCACTCACCCTGCTGCTGCTCTGGTCCTGCACCAGCAGCTGGCTGCCTCCCGGTTAGGGGCTTGCGGCCCGGCGGGTCTCACCGGGTCGCGCAGCCTGCCTGCCGTCCCGGCTCTGCCCGCACAGCGAGCCCCTCTCCCCGCGGCGCTGCCTTCTCCCTGCTGAACTTGGGCCGGGCTTTGCTGCACAGAGCAGTGTTACAGTTACAGACTGAAGCAATGCAAACACTTTCCCAGCCCTAATGCAGTAAGCAGGGGAAATAATTACAGATTTCCAAGGTTCAACAGGGAATACTTCTGAGAAATGCGTCCTCCACTGGGAGTTTCATAACCATTTAATCTAATTTTTCTTGATGTTTTGATCTTCCTTTTAAACAAGGCATTTGTCATTAGCTTTCAAGGAGACAAGTTGCTAATACATTACACTCTTAAAAGGCCCACAGTTAGTGTCAATATCTTCTGATGGCTGTTCACTAACAGCACATGAAAGAATTGCCAGCATCAGTTCCTCTCAACTTGGTTGCAGCAGCGGTGACGGCACAGCCCCAGCCCCAGCCCCGCCGATGGGGATGCCTGTCCAGGGGGCATGAACCCAGCTCTGCACACCCACCCGCCCCGTCCAGGGTGCTGTCGTGGTGCTTTCACCATCTTGCTTGTGCTTGGATGGTTCTGGGTACTGCTGACCATTTCTAAGTGGACATAAAGTGAAGATTTATTAGGAAAAGGACACTTCAGTGAGAATAAATCCTCTCCCACAAAAGTCTAGTTCTCCCATGAATTTCACCCCTGAATAGGATGACAGTCTCTGATGTCATCGTGGCTAAAGGCAGTTCTGGTTACTAATTAGCTCCAATGAAGAGCATGGAGCAGACAGAGCCAAAAGACAGCAGGAGGGGAATTGGAGGAGAGAGGTGCCCGTGCAGAGGCTGCTGGTTTCGTCACAGTGGTCCCCAACACAGCAGCGTCCTGCAGCTGCCTCCTGGTCTGAGACAGCCTGGGAGAAACAGGACCAGTCTTTGGGAAAGAGGTTTCAGGGCTGGAGAGTGGAGAGAACAACCTGAAGCCCAACACAGTCCGGTTCTCAGGGCAGTGGGACAAGGACAAGCTGCTGCTTCGGTTTCCTTCCAAAAGGAGGAGGCACAGCCGCGCACTCGCTCCAGGGCGGGGCGGGCGGCTTGCAGGGCACTGCAGCAGGCTCTGCGCCCTCGGGCACGCTCCAGGAGCACAGCAGGGCAGCAGAAACCCTGGCGTAGTCCCCCACGGGGACGTCTGGAGGGGCAGGCACCTGCAAGCCCCACACGCACACAAGCCCCACCACAGTCTCTCCTGCCCCTGCGTGCTCTTGTGCCACCGTCCAGAAGGGCCCGGGCTGGCAGCGCAGGCTGCGTGCGCTCTCCTGCCCCTCGGAGGCAACCCTTGGGCCAGCCCAGGCAGAGCCGTGACCTGGAGCCGGAGCGGCCGTGGGGAGGCTGCGCATCCTAGCGCTGCTGCTCTGGTCCTCAAAGAGTGGGAACAAAGCAAATGGAAAAAAGATTTTTTATTTTTTTTTTCAGTTCTTGGATGGTATAAGTTGCATATTAAATAATAATGAACCAATAAATTACAAGAAACTAAACAACCAGAAGAATACGTATGTGGAGTTTGGAGTATTTATAAATGAATAAATCATTCATGATATATAAACTCAATGTAGCTAAATGCATCATTTACTGAACTTTAATGCGTTTCACAACATATCCGCCTCTAACTAGCTGTTTTTAAGGACAGGCGTACATCTTCACAGAAATGTCTGTTGATTAGTGGATTGTGGAGATTAGCAAAACACATTCACTACTCTGTTGGTAAGAGATACAGCACATCTTTGGTCATTTTCAGTATTAACATCTCCATACAACTCTTGGGGCTGCCCAACCAATTTTCCAGGCAGTTCCTGAGGGGCAGCTGGACTGGACGGATCCTGGTTCCCTCAGACACTCCTGCACACCAGAAAATCCACAACAGATGTCAAGCAAAGAGAGCTCTGACACTGTGCTGGAGCTCTAGGAGCAGCGCTTCATTAACTCAGACTGCTCCAAACCTCCCCTCGCATTTCTTGCGGTGCAGCCCAGGCTCCTTTGCAGGACCTGGAGGGCATGAAGCATGTTTGAAAGTCAGCTTCTTCCACAAGAGGTGAGGATGGATTTAGAAGTCTGACTTTAGGCTTCTCAGAAGACCATGAGACATGTTGATCATCTCCTTTGAAGAAGCTGCCCAGTGGTCTCTGCTAGCTGGCTGCACCCGCAGAAGGGCTACTGTTCATTGTGCGTGACGTGCAACGGTCACTTCAGTGACTTGGTGTTATTTCTTCTCTCTGGCTGCACAACATTTTTTTTTAAACAAGATAATGCTGAATAATGCAAAGCAAGTGAATGTCTTTTGGCAGAGAGTCATTCCACTGAAGTGTTTTTAATTGGGAGGTTCCGCAAACATTTCCAAGCACCCAGGAGCAGCTGCAATACCCAGCGCCCAGACAGGCAGTAGCTGGCTGCTGGGAGGCAGGACGGCATCCTCTGTTTTTCTGTTCGGCTCCTCTTTCTATGCCTCACGTTGACTTCTCAGAAGCCCCAAAGATGTGTGCTGCCACCCTCGCAGAATGCTTTACGTGTGGAACTTCCAGGCCACTCTTGCAGGTGGCACTTGGAGCTGCCACTTGGACATGAAATCCAGGAGGAGGGCAGGTGTGTGGGAGGCAGAGATGCATCTCTGCTGCTCTGCAGAAGACCGGATCCATCAGACAGCCGTCACCAACTGATGTCTGTGCTCTTGGGTCTCACAGACCTGGAAGGTTTGCCCTTTCCTGCAGTACTCCAACCTGCAACAGCCACTCTTGGCATTAATCGTGGAGAAGACTGGAGTGGCCTGGTGCTCCTTGTTTTAAACACTGCACCTGTCATATGGTAATTAATGGGTGTGGGATTTCTTATGACAGGAATTCAATGGCGTGGAACAGACTTTGTGCCAGTCTTTTGTGCCTCAGGCAAAGTGCTTACTAAGTAATTTTATGGATACCAAGCTCAAACATTTCACAATTAGCACTTTGCTTGCTTTAGTTTGTAGAAGGCAGGGCCTTACCTCTCCCATTGTGGCTGACAAACCAGCTTCACGAAAGCTTAAGATGCTCTTTCCCAAAGCACTGTTTTTTGCAGGTATCAGCCTGCAGAGAAAGCTGGTTCTGAGCAATGGAAATCCCTGGAGGTGCACGGGGGTGGCCAGTGTCCCCCAGGGGGCCCTGCCCCGGGAAGGAAACCTGGTGGCAGGGGTGGCATCACACCCTCCCCAACCTACCCTACCCTACCACCCTGGAATTTCTTCCGACTGCTTTGATTGACAGAGATTTAAAGACAAAACCAGACAGGACAGCAGGTCTGCCTGCAGAGGCAGTGGCCAAGCTGCTTCCTGCACTCTGGCTGGACGAGGTGCAGGGCTGCAGCAGAGGCCTTGCTGGGAACCTGCGCAACACGGAGGAGGGCAGGGCGTGCTCAGAGCAGAAACATCTTACAGTAAACAGAATATTGTTTTATATGAAACCATTAAAAAGGTCCCGGAGGGCGGCCCTAAGTATATATTATATTTTACTCTGAATCCCTGTTTTGACTTGACTTTATAACAAAACCATGTTTTCTGTATTTAAGCAGATGCAGTAAAGGAAAGGTCGTGACTGGTGCTGACATGGAAATCTCATTTGGCTCATGGGTCCCCTTAGGGTCTTTATGCTGTGTGGTACTTTAAACATATTTCAAAGTACAACACTAAATGTCACCCTTTAATAGACAGAGGCATTCCAAGTGTTTCTTGAATTTCCTTGGAAAGTGCTTTCCTGAAGCCAGTGGCTCAGTGCTGTTGTGGTTTACACCCCAGTGCAGCGGGGAAGGCTCCATCACGGCCGAGGAGCGGCGCCGCTCCACATGCAATGGGAGCCACAGCTGCTCACCTCTCTTGGAGATTTAAGCCTGGCACTGGCTTTTTAACAATAGCTGAGAATCAGGAAGAATTGCAGAAAAGAAAAAAAAAAACACAAAACCTCTTTCTTTTACACGTTTACCATATTTTGAATTAATTTCTTTCTTTCCCTTTCCTCATCCTATTTTCACACTTGTTCAGCAGCTCTTTTGGGACCTTAGATAGTTAATTTGATTTTTTTTTTTAAGTGTTTAAGGTCTAACAGAATCTTTACAAGTCACTACAGCCTGATCCTCAATCCTGAAGATTCCTGAAAGAGCAGTTAGATCTTACTCTGCTGCCAGCCTCAATATACAATGAAGATGAGCAGCTAGCCAGTTGGCCTGGAAATTTCTTTTATTTTCAGAGAATTCATTTGGTTAACTTCTTCAACAAATAAGAAATTTACTGCAGAAAATCAGAGGGATTAACACTGGTCGGGAAGAACTGAACTCGGAATAATTTCTGCCTTAGAGTAGCTACAGCTCTGAAAAAAAATCACCTTCATTACAGCAGTTAGATTGTGTTTTGTTTGAAAATGGACATTTTCATTTACAGTTTATCCTACAAGAGGGAGGGATAGAGATGCTTTGTAAAGTCTGAGAGGTGAATCCCCACTCAGCTGCAAATGCTGTCTGGGCTGATCCCAGTCAAGCATCAGTTCCTTGTTTGTGCTCTATCACAATGATGAGTATTTCCAGTTTAGGCAAAGGAAATCCAAAGAAACCACATGGATCCAGTTCTGGCTCTCAGAAGGGTCATTACCATGGCACTTGTGCAAACAGCCTGGACAGGGAATCACCAGGATCCTTTACTTGGCTCTCTGCAGGGCTAAGATTTATGGTCAGTTTATGCTGTGTGTACTGTATGCAAGCTTATTTTTCTCTTAGCTGCTATAAAAATTAAAGATTTAGGTATATACTGCAAAAGGTACTACCAATTTTATGTACAAGCATTTCTCTCCCATGATCAGGGTATAAATCCAGCTTTTTCAGCATGTCTATAAATTACTCTTATCAACAGGGCAGTTACAGGTCAACTAAGCAAAGCCAGATAAACCTTTTGCAAGTTCCCACTATTGTTATCATAAACCTCTCAAATGCTGCAGGGCTGCTTTGTTGTGTGTCCTCACTTATAATCAAACGTGTCTTCTCCATAGCTGTTGGAATGGTCTCTTCTAATAACATTGTCTTACTTCTGAATATTTACCAGTGCTTTTTAGTTAATTGGTGGTAGTCTGCTTGAAAATTGATTCTGCCAAAGAGCCACGTGCTTACTGTTCAGGAGCTGATGTGACACTCAATTTGACTTTTAAAAGCACTGCTGGAATTTCATCTGTTAATTCTGTTCTCGGGGTGAGGCAGTGGTTTCCTGCACATACATACAAGGGTTATTGCTGTCAGGATGTCCCTGAAAATACCCAAAGTTTTTCTTATGAGAAGCATCATAAGAAAACTAAAAGACTTATCATGGAAAGCAGAAAAGCTTTAGTGTACCCACCCAAAGAGGGGCACCACTTACATGACTTCTCTCCCCTAATCCAAATTCATGCACTGAAACCTGTCAGTGTGGTAAGTGCGAGCAGCCCCACCATAACAGAGCCACTTCTGTTTTCAATAAGCTCCCCCCGTGAGCCGCGTCCCTGCTCTAAGCAGCACCGACGGGCTGGGCCCACCCTCGTGCTGCCCGGCTAGCTCCGGGGCCACCGTGCGAGAAGCGTTTCCTCATGGCACAGTGCCCAAAACACTTAGCACAGGTAGGCAAACAGGCTGGCAAGTAGGATTCATACCTAGATGGTTTTGCAGTTTTCAGAAGACAAGGTACAGCAAAAAAGTTAATGTGACAATCACCAGAGATGGGGTAGCTTCAGGTCAATGTCCAACGCTTCCAAACCATTCCAACAGTATTGCTGTGTGTTTTCCTTTCTACCTTTTTGTCCTATCTGTCCTTGCAAGCATCTCATTTATTGTGATCACTGTGAAAAACAATATTTTTGTAGTGTAAATGGAAGCAAATATTTGAAGTCACATGGTGCTTTCTTTGCATTAATTAGCAATTTACTGAACAAATATTGCTGTGTAAATCAACAATCAGTATCTTGTAATTAAAAGCCTGTTCATGTTTATCTGTAATCTTTCCCTGAAGATAAAAACCCTCAGAAAACCAGAGTCTACAGATGTTTCCAAAATGGAAAAAATACCAATATAAAGAAACTCATTGAAATAAGTAAAACACTTTGATTATTTTGATAACTTACACAGATGACAAAGCTCACTCTAACCTTTTAAAGCCTTTGTCTAGATTGGGATGAAGACAGTGAAAAGCAGCGTGCATGGGCATCGGCCAGGTTGCCCCACTGTAGTGCGGGTTTAGGGCTGCAGAAGCATCGCTGACCGCCCCGCCTGCACACGGGACGTGCGCTGAGCAGTGCCGCTCTGCCAGCGCGGCCTGAGCTGGGGAAACCAGAGAGCCCTAGGTACACCTATAGCTCGACGTTAATACAAGCTCCGTGCGTGCGGGCAAATCTCCTGAACATTTGCAAATACATCCATGCCCTGTGTACACAAACAGCTGCATTTTTAATAAGCTACAGTGTGGTTTTCAAAGGGTTAACTTTAGAAGACACTTCTACATTTCCACACTGAATTCTCCCCAGTGGAAAAATTTCTAATCTTCATTAATATTTAAAAATGAAAGCACTGTATTCTCAGTAGAATACTAGACACAAGGACAAATCAATCTCTGGGGTAACCATTGAACTCAGTTGCGTTACACTAAAGATACGATTCTCCAGTTTCTTCTGCTGATTAAAAGTGGGGCTAAAGACCAGGACTTGTGGGCCTGTCCCTGATGTATTCCTTATTCAGAACTCCAAGTAGTTTCTGGGAATAGTTTGTTCGCAGATGTTCGCTTAGCAGCTTGAAGCACCAGTGCCACGCCTGGCGTGGAGCTGCGGGTGAGCACCAGGGAGCCCCGGTCTGCGCCAGCGCGGCCGGGCACGCCTGGGGCCCCGGCGCTGCAGGGCAGCCCAGGCTTGGTCAGCGCGCTGCTCCCGCGTGGGTGCCAGCGCCTTTCTGAAGGACAGCAGGGGCAAAGTCAAATCTTTTTAAAGCAGTTACAGCATTTTCAGCCCTTCACTTTTGAAGCTAAGCCATGGCCAACACCAGTGTCACGTGTCTTGGTCTCCAGGAGGTTTTCTGGCTGAAGGGAGCCCGCTCCACCACTATGGCAGCTCAAATGCTCGGTAGCTAGCATGGCTCTCAACACAAAAATTCACAGGTGTGTGTGCATACAGCCCAAGGGGGTGGGGGATTTTGAACAATATCATATAGAAAATATTACTACCATGATAATGTTAGCATGAAGATATTTAGTTTTGCTGGAAAATAAAAGTCAGCCTTTAGCTGGTAAAGGACTTGAGATTGTCCTCCTACACATCCCTTCCCTGCTCAGCCTCAGTTGCTGAATACCTGCCTCTGCCGGCCTGGAGCAGCCAGAGAAACCCTCACCGAGGGCTGCCATGTATGTGCATGTGGATGAGAAATCCAACATCTTTAAGTGTTAGTAAGACATACTTCCTAAATATTTATAAACCTAACCCTATTTTTTTAATGCTAACAATCACATATTTTGCAGAGTTCCCAGTCATTCATGTGCCTGTGCTATAGCCTTTAGTGGGGGTTTCTCTGGCTTTCCCAGGGTATGAGCCACACTCAGTTCACAGAAACTTCTCAGAGACCTTAGCGTTCAAGCAACCACCACACGAGAGGGTGGAAGGCTGCGAGGGTTTCTGTCCCACCTATAAAACCATTCAGGGGATTGTTCTCGCCAGCTCTCATGCACAGAATTGTGTTCACTCCAGCTCTTATGCATTGAAAAATATCCCACAATTATAAAAAGGTGGAGCTAAGATTAAAAATTTTCTGCTTAAATTGTAAGAAATATATTTCAAAGACATAGTGTAGTGAGAGGTATTTGGATTCAGGAGTTACTCTGATCCTGTTCAAAGGAAAGCATGATCCATTTCTGTTTGTTTGTGCAATTAAGGAAATACCTTCTCTAAAACAGTTTCATATTTTCAAATGCAGGAGCTCCGTCTCTACACTTAGTTATCAATATATAGCTGTTTCCTCAGTCACAACTTTTCTCATAGGGTACTCACATTCTATCCGTTAATGTTTTGCAGAGTCAAACCATAAAATCCCTACATTCAGTAGAAGTCATACATCAATACAAATAAAATTTTGAGTCTAGTCCCATTTTGTGTTTGACCCATTTCCTATTGCTAAAGCCTGCAAAGATCTTTAGTCTTTAGATTTCCCATGGTCAAACAGAATAAGGTCTGAGTGGCATTAAATATCACTTTTGCATTACACACATTTTTCTTTCATATAGAGTGTCATGAGTGGATAAAAACCCTGGTATTCTAGGTACCTAAAGCACAACACAGCTTCTACTGAAGGGACCTTTAGGGATAAGAGGCTAGCGCGCTGTTAAAGATTAAAGCCCAGCCGTCTGCTTTTATGCTTGAGAGTCCTTCGCAGCTCCCTGGTGACATCACATTCATCTCACTGTATTTGAAAAATGCATTTAAATGTCAAAACTAAAGTACCCAAACAATGGCTCCTTAGCACACTAACTGTTAACACATTGCTTAGCCAAACGCCTTCCTCAAGACATATGGGACCGACTCTATCCATAAAATATACCACGAGAAACGCACGAAGTCCCAGAGGAAATAAATACTCTCCACTGTACTCTGACCTGGTTTTTCCTCCCAAAACACACTTGAAGACATGTTTCACTGCAGGAGTGGACATCAATTTCAAATACCTTTCTGCAACATTGGACCTTCATATGGCTGAAGAGATGCCCTCCAGGCTGAAGCTGCACGGCTGTGTTTTCCAGGTGGGATGCATTTGTGAGAAGGGTTTGGGTTGATCCCGCTGTTAAGCCCAGTTCTGGCAGGCACAGCGTGACCCACATCTTTTTAGCTCACACAAGGAAAATGAAAGTTTCTGATAACCAACCCCTATAGTCGCCCACCCTACAAGTGTTTCACGATGAACTACAGGGTACGGGCGCATATCTGTAACCAGGTCCCCTCTGCGCTTGTGTGCTCAACTTGCCGCCCTAGTGGGACACCCTGCTGATGGGGTAAAGCCCTCAGCAACCTGTGCTACCTTCCCTGCTGACCCTGCTTTGAGCACCAGGTCAGACTAGAGACCCCTGAGTCCGTTCCGACCTGAGCTAACCTAAGATCTCTCCTCCTAACACACAAGCTGTTCCAGTGGTATCTGAAGGTTGACGTCTGGTTTGGTTTCAGTGATATGCTTTCTCAGCCCAGCACCTCTCTGAACCGATACGGTTGTTACTGATTGCAAGTAAGGCAAAGACTTTGGTACTGCACATAAGCCACACAATGTTAACGAACTACCCAACATCAAGGCATCTCTGACAGCAATGCAGAGAATTGCCGTTCAACATTCTTCCATCGGAAGCTCAGAAGTATTTGTGAATTGGACCCAAGCCCCTCCGCAGCGCTTTGGTGGGTATGTCCCTGGTGAGTTCAGAGACTTGGATATATGGTTACCTCCAGAGCCACACACTGCATATGCTTCATCCCAATTGAAATAAAAGTGTTCAGATCAATGAACTTAGTAATTTACTTCAGACAGACCTAATCAGAGCAAGGCAAAAGAGAGGCAACTTTTCAAAATGCAAATGAACTTGATGCCAGAGATGCAGGTAATGGGAATTCAATGGCAGTCTGTGTAGAAAGCAGCAGAACCATTAACTGCCTCTAATTCCAGCTGCTTGAATAGGGATGAGGATTGCAGGTGGGAGAGAAACAGGCTCCCCTTTATCCCTGAAAATTGTAAGAACAGGATGCTCAGCTTGGAGGTTTGTTAAAAGCCCTCTGCCCTGCCCACCCCTCCCCAAGCGGTGCCTAACGCTCTGCACACCCAGCACATTGGGGTAGCAGGTGGCTGAGATGTCTCTTCTCCCTGGACAGGTCCTAGTGCTCTGAAAGCACAAGATAAGGCTGGGCAAGACTGCCCTCGGTCCCAGCTGGGGA
Organism: Chauna torquata; assembly: GCA_013399475.1. Lineage (NCBI taxonomy): Eukaryota > Metazoa > Chordata > Aves > Anseriformes > Anhimidae > Chauna > Chauna torquata. The sequence goes on from VXAL01011477.1 coordinate 40,604, forward strand.
ATGGAAACTGCCCGCAGCAGGTAGCTCCCACCTGGGTGGAAAAGCCAGCATCCATGGGACTGTGGAAGGGCAGAGGCAGAAAGCAACTCACTTGCCCAGTGGATTTAGGCTGATGGGGCTTGGTCCCACGTAACGTGAACACTGTTTTCCTCTGCTCAGTAACAAGTTTCTGCAAAGCCACTCGTGCAGCTAGCTTGGCACTGCACAAGTGCTTTGCAGCAGGCAGGGCAGGATCAGGACTCATGAATGGGTCTGGAGAGGGCTCCTGCTGATTTCTGCTGCATTTTGGACTCCAAAGAAAAGTATCACACCTTCAGATCAACTCCAGTGGTCTGTGCTTTCCCCACGGAGGGTCTCCATACTGGTGCCCTGTTCAGCGCAGGGCATCTCTGTGGGGCAAGTCCAGCCCCAGGAAACTCCGCAGGGAGGAAGCCAGGGTCAGCGGTCTGGCAAAGGGCTCTGACACCAGGGAGTCCTTGTACCCTGAGAGCATTGCCAGTGACTGCTGGGGAGGCCTGGACCTCGGTCAGGGCTGGCAGCGGGAAACCACAGAGCAGCAGCGGGAAGGAGCAAAGCCTCTGACCAGTTTGCTGGTAGAAGCCCCACTTTCGTTTGGCAGTTTGGAAATTAAGCAAGGGGAAGCCGTGCTCGTGCCATGGCACTGACACTGCAGAGGAAGTGCTGGCTCTTTTTCAGAGAAAAGCAGTTAGGTCTTCATAATGGACTGCAACTTTCTAGAATAATTTAATTTTTTTTCTTACTGTTACGATGCCAGAATTTCAATCAGACAAAACTGTATAATGGATTTCTTTTGCTGGGCATGTTACATAAATTGCATATTCAAGTACTATAAAATATTTGTAACAGACAGGTACTTTTCTAAATTGGGTCTGACAGTAAGCAATAGTGACTGGAATATTTATGTGATGGCACCTACGTAATGAGGCAAAATACAGGGTGTGGGACTATGAAAATGCCAGCATGAATTCCATGCAGCAGCTTCCAGCTTTTCTTCCCTGCCACGCTGTAATCCCTGACCAACTGATGGCTGGCCTGTCATCAGGTAGCTTTGGCAAAGCCCATCAAGTAGATCCCTACAGCAGAAATTTGGACTGATTCTCCCTTACTATTCCTTGCAAAGTCTCACCAAAATCTAGAACAGATGTTTGGATTCCTGTAGCTGTTCCAGGTGCAGAAGCTGTCATGGTGCACAGCGGGCGAGCTCCCGCAAGGGCTGTCCTCAGGTGCTTTTCCTGCATTCAGATGCACTCGCAGCAGGGGTACCAGGGAACACGCCTTCACTTCACTGCTCTGGGCATCCTCAGCATTGAGGAACGCGTCGGCCAAGTGCCCTAGCTCCACCAGATGATTTTGACTGCGTGGTGGCAAAGGAAGCGGCTGGCCTGCCTTGCTGCTGCGACCCATCACCACCCACAGCCCCAGCTGCTCCCACACGACACAGCCTCTGCCTGGACACCAGCATCTTGTCTCCGGGAGAAGCTGGGCCTCTGCCCCGAGTCCTTCAGCACCAGGAGGCAGGCTGTGCCACGGCCAGCATCCCCCCCAGCCTGGCTCCAGGCAGCTGGAAGGATGCGCTTCCCCATGCAGCTGCCCCCAGCCCTCACCCAAGGACTTGCTCCATTGCCAGAGCCTCCCTGAGACTAAACACTCCTTTCACTAACATTTTCTTGACAATCACAGTTGGCGGGTCTGTATTTAGCCTTTTTACAATTAAAATATTGTATTGATACAAATAGGCTCTGGCAGCTGCTTCAAGAGGTTTTTAATTGAATGATTATTGTATTAAATAACTGTTTTTAATGGAGCATGAACTTGCTTAAACGGTGACTGCGGAGCTATTGAGGTTTCAGAGGATTTCTCAGGTATTTCCAGCTTTTCACAAATAAATATTTATGTCTCACCAGCAGAAGGATTTCCTGGCTGGCTGGGTGGATGCTCCGAGCAACAGGGAGCACGGCCCTGGGCCAAGCAGCAGAGCCGTGGGTTGTGGCTCCTCAGGATCCATGACCACCCACAAGGGTCTGAAGCCAAACCACTGCTGTGCTGCTGGCCACCTTCTCTCTCCATGGGGGCATCACAGCAGACACCTGCCTAGGGATTACAGCATGATGTCCTTGGCATAATAACACCAGTTTCCAGTGGACAAACCCCTCCACTTGGAGCCGTTTTACACCACATGCCCACAAGAGCAAAACAGCTGGGGGTATGCAGTGCACTGGCCAGGGGAAGGCTGTGCCAGGCGCTGATGCTCGTAGGCAGCGGGAGGCAGCCCGGCACAGCGCCAGCCTCCTTACAGAGGCTGCTGCTGGGGCACAAGCGCTGGGTGGGCAGCAGCACAAAAGGAAAGGAAAGCTGGACCTCGCTAACCCTTATCACAGGGCAGCTGCAGCGAAGGCACCCTGAGGTGCAGTTGAACTACCGGGCCCTGACACCCCTGACCCACAGCCTCGTGAGCGTGCAGCATCTGCCTGTCACTAAAACCTCTTTGGTGCAGACACCTCAGTCTATCTCCCTTCAACAATAGCTCACGTCAATTCTTATTACACATGAACAGCAGAAGCAAACATGAAGATGAACCCTCTGGAAAAGGCTTGCACGATACTTCAGCATGAGCAGGATTAATCACATAATAATTACCATACCAAGTGATAATACTTGCAGCAGATCAGCCTTGCCTCCCCAGCTCCCGGGCAGGAGGGACCTATCGAAATCAGGGGGAACAACAGTTGTGATGCATCCTAGCATGAACCCCCCCCACCACATTATTAAATCATCGCTTGCATTAAGTCCAGATTTCATGATTTATCACATCAGAAGCAGGGCACCAAGCCAGCAGACCCACAGGTCCTGTGCAGGGCTCAGCCTTCCCTTCAACCTTCTGGTTCTGCTTACAGCAGTGCCTTTCCAGCTGTGTCTACTAGAGCTTCTGAGCAATGGTCAATTTTATCTGCAGATCACTAAAATGTGACAAAACACATGACAAATTCTCCTCAAGACCCACTAACTTGACCAGCAGCATGGTGCCACCCTGGTGGGAGTTCACACCAGCATGTTCTGGGTGAGCCATGAAGTCCCCAGCAGCAAAATCTCACTGCAGGGCAAAACAGGACCCACTGACACACACCAAGCTCTGTGTTTACTCAGTGCCTGGATGCTGTCGGCAAAGCCATAGGAGAGAGGAGGACGCTATTGTTAGCCCACCAACCTGTGTGAAGTGCTCCTGGCCAGGAGAAATGCCCCATCTCCCTGCTTCACCTCTTCTGCATGCCAACGAATGCTTGTTTAATTACTCTCCCAGCTTATATGGCTGGGTAACAACATGCACTATTGGTTTATTGCCTCCATTAGGGCTCCAATAACTTAACAACAGATCAATAAACTATTATCACCCTCCAGCTTTGAAAATCCAGTCACCCCCAAATCCACCAAGCTCCAATAAGTTCACAGGTTCTCATCACTAAAAAGCAGAGGCAATTTGTTAAAATAATGTGCTGTCAAAGCATCCCTTGCTCTAGGGAGGGTGAAGGGCTCCCTCCTGCCCCACCTGCAATCCAGCACCCTCCACCCCAGCCTAAAGCCGGGGCACCCCCGAGGCTCAGGCCCCAGGTCAAGGTGCTCCCCACTCGCCCTCTGCCCTGTCCCCTCCGCGAGCGCCCAGTGAGAGGACGTGCAGCTGCAGGGGTCGCGGATGGCATCTGCGAGGGCTTTCCTCCGCAAGCGGCAGCGCCGGCCGGGCATCCCTCCGCGCCGCGGCATTCGGCAGACGTCTGCACAGAACCGCACCACCCTGCTGCGCCAGGTTGACACCCGCTCCCACCGACTGCCCTAAGAAAAATCATTATTTCTATTCTAGCATTTAAACACCTGTATGGTTCTCTCTTTAAGGGTAAATTTGCGATTTGAAGTGCTAACAATTTATTTTACTAAAAACTTAAATTAATTCAGCAATTTTCCATAAATCATATGCAGCTCAATAATAAAAATACCATTTCTACATTTGGATCCTTTCCATTACTGTTCCTGTTCATCTTCAAAATAAAATAGCTTTTTAAAAACAGTACTATCTAAAAGTATTTTCTGAAAATACTGATATTGAATTGATACATTAGAGGAGAAAGTTAGGTTCCCTTTGTAAGAATCATACACTTCCTTAACAAAGAAAGTTGTCTCTGAATACAGTAATTTAGTCCTGAAAAAAGTGACAAACAAATAATTCCAGCTAAACTAGAGAAAGAAAAGAAGTGACTTTTAATTATATAATCTTTTGATGAATTTATTTCTGACAGTTTTATAGGCTGACAAGAGAAAGTATTTTATATGCAAAAAGCATTATTCACTCTCAGCTGTTAAAGCATAAAAATTGTCAAATGATTTTAATACAGTTTTAAGTTTAATGTTTATTGTCAGAAAAAAGTCCACAGCAATTACCAAGTCACATGGACCTTAATTCTTTGCATTTCTGACAGCAAAAACATTAAAATATGTTTTTGCCCAAACCTTTTACTGTACAGATTTATGAGGTTTAAAAGACAGCTGTTTTTCTTATTTTGCTTTTTTTTTTTTTAAAGGAACCAAACTTCTAGTGATCTTCCAGCATGAGAGAATCACTTGTCTTAACTTGAGGAAGTAATTATATAAGGCTCTGTACCTACCCCTGAGCGCATAGTTCAGACTTATGTACAATTAAATATATTTCCCCTCCATAGCCATCTAAATTAAAGCAGGCATTTGTTGAAAGAAAAACAATTTTACATCCTAGCAATGAGTTCCCCTTCCTTTTCCCAAAAGCATGCTCTTCAATAGAAAAAGGCAATTTCATTCACAACAATTTTCACCTGTCCCAAATCCTTTGGAAGTTCAAATATTTTTCAAGGAGATGGAGGACAATATTAAAATCTAACTTCTCTCATTTGCCAGTGATGAGATTCTCTTGCTTTTAAGGGGTTTTGAAAGAAGATCTCTACAGCTTACCGCCTACATATCTGAGATTCAAGCAAGAGGCAAGCCTACTTGCATACTCATATGCAGGATTTTAGAAGCAGCTCCTATTTTTCTCTTCCAAAGTATTGTCAGAAACACCGAAGTGTTGTCCTGTCTGTGGTGACAGAGGTGCTGAAGAGAGGACTTTGCAGCTGAGGTTCCACCAGACGCTTTTACTGCGCCCTGCTAATCCTATGGGGCTTGCTTTATTTTGCCTATAGGAAAGTTTGCGCTCACAAAAGGCATATTATGGCCTGCAAAGGTTGTGAAGTGGTACATAACTAATGATTTTTAATATCAGAATAATGAAGCCAAGCTGAGAAATATTAATCTTTTAAAAAACGTAAAGAACTACAGCTCCGTTTCCATGGCAAACCACATCTTGCACATTATCTATCAACTGGGGATTACAGTGGCATGGTAAATAGAAGGGGTAAATACATGAGAGAGGCACTGCGTCTCCGTCTGCAGAAATCAGCGGTGCTGCCAGTATGGAAGTGAAGCAGCATTCTCTACCACTGACAGCCGGTCTCACCAAAACGAGCAGGTTTCCACCCAACCTCCCCACCCCCAGCAGGCCCCGCGGTGCCTCCAGCCCCAGCTCCCCATGGAAATGCCTGGTCTAGGGCTCGGCATCTCACTGTAACAAGCAGGTGGCTAACAGGGATTCTTCTACATCAGTTTATTTCTTGTCCTCATACCGTAGGTTTCAGAATTTGCTTTCACATTAGCAGCTGCCTCATCTTTGCTTTGAAACACCTAGTTGCTGCAGCTGCTTTCCCATAAGACATGCAGAACCCCCGGGTCCAGCCGCAGCCAGCCGCCCCGCCAGGCACCGCTGCGCCCTCCTCGGGGAAGGCAGGGGCTCCAGCACCCCTCCTGGTGGGCAGGGAGGTGCCCGGTGCCCCCACAGGGAGCCCATGGCCTTGGTCCCACCCAGAGCAGTGCTGCCAGGGGCCCCGTGCCCACCGTCACAGACAGAGGAGCTGGATCTTGCACCTCATGGTGCCCACCCTCACCATCAAAGCAACAAGTAAAAATCCCACCCAAAATAACCAAGCTTCCTGAAGTTTGCAAAACCCTGCTATAAACAGACCCCTAATAGGACACTGTAATAGGATACAATTTATTTCCACATGTGATGGGCTGACCTTCATCATCACTCGAGGTTCTACTTGTCATGAATTACAGGCAATTCACTCACTAGTGGAAATAAATTGTATTACTAGTGCTCAGCACCATGGCCTCTGCACAGCACACACAGATGGACAGCAGCTCTTTGCCGGCACTGCCAGGAACTCATTTTCTCCCGTATCGGTGTGAAATCCTCCTTTGGGGAGCCACCTGGCAGTTATGTGACTGGAAAGGAGCAGCCACATTCATAAGCCATTTCTGGAGGTGCCGTGCAGGGCACCAAGCTGCAGCTGCTGTCCTGCTCACAAGCTTGGGACCGGACACAGCATCACCATGCCATCAGTGTGGCATTGGCAGAGCTGCCTCTGACCTTCTGGCATCCAGTGCTGTGGCACAGATCCATTGTCCCTTTTTCAAAGGAGATTATAGGACATCATGGGGATTAGATATAGCATTTTGTACCCTGTGCCCCCCAGAATACTATCTGCCCCTGACTCCTGCCTTGCTCCACCCCACCAAGCCCTCCACACAGTTGACAAGAGAATAGGAATCATAAAAAGTGGTCATACCATTAATCAAGTGCCATTAAGAGCAATATAAGCAAAAGCATTTAATACTGAGCAGAGCATATCAATATTAAAAACGGAGGCTGGCATGGCAAGCTGCACTGGCTCCAAGCAGCAGAGCCCTTGTGCCAGCCTGTACCCCCTAGCATCGCCCTCATGCTTCAGCATGTGTTGTCATCCGTTGGGTAGTGGGGAAAACATACAGAGCAGCTCCCAGAGCCAGGACACTCACTCCGTCCGTCCCAGGCCCTATGCTGCCCCGGTCCCCACACATCTCCAGCAGCTAGCACAAGTCTGACTCTTTGCACAGGCATGTTGGTGGCAGCAGTTTCAGAGCAAGCCTAATGGATGCATTCAGGCTTGCAATTAAACGTGAGCCTACAGACACACAGCAGTTAGCTGTGTGCCTAAAGCACTTTGTTCAGCAGATCAAACAGATTGCTACAGCTCTACTAAAAGTGGTGGGACCTGCTGCGCAGTGCACCAAGGGCTTCGTGTGCAGCACTGTGATGCAGCTCCACGCTGCTTCCTGGGGGTTAGCAGCAAAGAAAGGAAAAAGTGGGTCATGCTGGTGTGGGTAGGAAACAAGACAGAGGTGCTCCAGAAAAGCACTGCCTTGTGGATCCACAGCCACCCAGATAAAGGCCACAGAGCCAGGCCAAGTCTCAAGTTTGAGATACACATAAGCAAGCAGTCAAACAGTGCTTAGAAGGTAGCACAAGGATTTCTTAAAATAAGCCCTCTTCTTCCTTTGCTCTTTAACAGGAAAGTGTGGAACTCGGAACCAAAACACATTTCAGATAGCAAAGCATCAGCACCCAGCTGGGCCAGGGGAGCCGGGCAGGAGCCGCCCCCGCAGCTGCTGCAGAGGTGCGAGCAGCCCTGGCACACGCAGCACCCTGCCTCTGCCGAGCTGTCAGCGGGCTGGGAGTTATTGCCAAGTTCTGTATTTATAATGTGCTTGCCCATGCATATACAATAAAGGATTTCTTGAGCTATGTGGTGATGAGCTCCTGTGTAGCTCAGATTAGAGCAGAGCTCATGGTTAGTATTATGCAAGGCACACATGAAGTAGGAATTCATTACTTCATACCAGAAAAGGTGTACCTGGAATTCTACTTGAAAAAGAAAAAGCAGCTCAGACTTGCCAAACAGCAGCAGTCCCCTTGCTCCCCACAAATATTTCCAGCCCCTCTTTCTCCCAGCAAAGCCCCACCCTGCAGCAGCACAAACGGTCAGCCTGCACCACAACGACTCATTAAAGGCAGCAGCCTGTATCACAGTTTATCAACAATTCATCAAGGCCCAGCCCAACAAGTGGCCAAACATGAGATCAGTTATAACCCACAGCACCAGAAAATAAGCCATCCACCAGCACAAGACGCCCCGTGGCCCCGCGGGGAGGCAGGAGCGCAGTAGAGCTGCTCTCCTACGGCACGCTGCGGCTGCCACGGCCCCGCAGGGCCACCGCCGGCACACGGCAGCACGGGGACAGCACGCCCATCTCTTGTGAGCACCCTGCATGAAGAACACTCTGAACTTCGAGAGCTTCGGCTCCCATAGCTTGGCTTCCCCTGTACCAATTTGTTATTGAGTTGGCAGCTTTATAATTAGCTGAGAGGAATTTGCTGTTCTGTTTCCTCCTGGATTCACACAGGTGAGCTCTCACAAGACAGATCCCTTCCCTTGCCCGATAACGAACTTAGCTGCTCCCCAAGACTGAATCCCTTCTCCAGGTCTGAAAATACAGTGAGGAATGGATACCCCAAGTAATACATCAGCATTCTTGAGCCACCCTGGCTTGTTTGTAAATAAATTCGGTGACAGAAATGTCTTCTGCTTCTTTCTGCAAGCCAGTGGTTCAGAGCTCCATCCTCAAGCCATGGAAGATCAGTACTTCTCTGCTGCTTGAGTCAAGCCAGCTAGCACTTAGATGACTGATGTGCTCTAGCTACTAGCACCTAAGCAGTAAATCAGGAATTAGCCTGCATGGAATCTAAAAAGGAAAAGATTCATTACAAGATGAGCTACAGAGGAAAACAAGTTTTGCTATGTATTTTAGCCTGGGCACATTGCAAAGAAGAGCAGAACTGCAGCAGGGGAGGAGTTTAGAGACTGAATGCTTTTCCTGCACTGATACAAGAAAACTGAATTTATATTCCCTAAATACAAGTGTTTTCTTTTCTCCTGAAAGTTACCCTAAACGCAGGTTTCAAGGAAATACTAGTTACGTTTACCCTGCATAGCTTTTTTTTTTTCCTTACAACCTGGCTAAAGCTTAAAGAAGAATTAAAATCCAGAAGAGACAACCCTTGCCATTTCTTCAGGACATGAACTAAGATTCTTGCATACAGTACAAAGGAAAACAAACAAACAAAAAGCCTCATGCTAGAGCACTGCACAACTATTACAAGCACCCAATAACAATACCAGCATATAGACCCAGAGAGCACTGCAGTCTTCCTGTACTGCATACCAGCCCCAAAGCAGCACCAAGAAACAAACCAGCCCCTGAGCTCCACAGTTATGGGGAGCATGGACCCCTCCGCCCCCACATCAGGGTGGAGCTTCTGAGTTAAAAGCCTCAGCCCACCCCCTAGCTGGGTGGTTGCTGATGAGCAGTGTTCTTCTGGGGGGTGGGTGGTGTTCTGCTAGCTCCTGGAGTGGGACCTGCAGTGCTGGGAAGCAGGTAGGCTGGAGCTGAGGGTTTGTAATGAGACTCTTGCTGTCAGTCTCTTGCAAAGCTTCTTAAGTTAGGAGGTACCTCCATAAAGCAGATATGTAATGTTTTCTAGTGGGTAGAGGTTTACATGATAGTGTATGTTAAGTGCTTGTTTTTCTTTCTGTCTAGTAATTGTGTAGCACCAGTTTCACTTTGCACTATGCTAGTGTAGTCTAGAAACAACTAAATTTTCTTTTAGTTGCAGCCTTCAGGGTTTTGTGGAGTGCAGGTAAAGAAAGCAATGGAGGTGTTCCAAGCATGATGTGCAAATGCAATATTGCTCTTCCAAGCCTGTGGCTTTCTTCCAGCCCATCAGTAGCTAAGCTATGCCCTGGGAGACTTATGGAGCCTTTTATGGACTTTTTTTCTAGCTTCCTCTCAAGGAGAATGAAGGTCTCTGACCTCTCATCCTGGCTGCCTGAAATGATCCTTTTCCATAGCCTTTCCTCTGTCCTTGAGAGGTATGTGAGCACTTACTTATCTTCTCCTTAGTGTTGGCCCTAAAAGAAGCTTTGCTGGGTTTTTCCTTGTATGTAGTCCTGGTAGGTAACTTGCTTTATGAAACATAAGTGATTTTCTAGAAAAAAAGGCTACTCCTATGGGAAGGCGTTGGAGAGTCCCCATGGCTAAGCAAGAGACTCTGAGAAACTTCTAAGCGCACATCTTCAAATCAAAGCATGGGGATGCAAAGGGGCATTGCAAGCAGGTGCATTTTGGCTCTTTGTGCAGAATGCATTTTGTTTTCTTTGTAACTGCTCTAGACACCCTCCCTTCCTTTGTGTCAAAGGGTTCAAAATAGGTGAGAGACCCATGTCTTTGCAGAGTTCCCTTTGTTTGAAATCACTGAAGTTCAAATAGAGCAAAAATACCAGCTTATTTTAATAATAGATTATTATTGCTCATAGGACAAAAATCTGTCACTCTTCTTAATTATTTTTGCAGAAACCCAGTGCGTGCTTTTCAAACAGTAAGGTGCTACAAGGGTATTTTTCCTGTCTTCCTTGCTGTAGATGCATAGTGAATCCTAATTAAAACCTTTAAGTCTCATTCCATTTACAAGAAGGAGTGTATCATTTTTCTTTTAGCTTTTTTTAATACAGGGTCTCATGCCCATTACAAAAATTCCAATGCATCTTTGAAGTTAGCAGCTAATTATATTTCTCCAAGTTATATATCTGGAGTTCTAGATGTGGGAAAAGCAATTACTTTTTTTTTTTCCCTCATTTAGCATAACAATCTCCAAAGCTTTATTGGAGCTCCAGTGAGTCATGCTACAGATCAGAGCCTGGGCTGGGAAGAGGAGGAATTTGGGGGTAAGGCAGGATGCTTACTCAGCTCTTCCTGGCTCCTTCCCTTGTTAGGACGCCATCCCCACCAGGATGCTCTCTAATTGTTTGTTGAATGACCGCAGTGCTTTTTGCCTCAATAACTTTGCTTGGTAGGTCATTCAACACATTCATTATGGGGGCACCTGCTAGCACTGCTGTAGCTAAGGGTCTGTCAGCATTTTACAGGAGTTTATAACTTGGCTGTAAATGCTTGTGTGGAGCTGAAAATTGTTGCATGATTTCTCCCAGGCAGAAACAGGCTGGTTCAGCCCATTTGTTGCCGTGTCACCTTGCCCAGGTGCTGTCCATGCTCTTTGCAGCTCACAGCTCCTTTCTGTGCCCTGGGAGCACTGTGTCCCTGCTCAGCACCCGCACTGTGCTGCCAAGCTGCCTGGCTTTGGGCTGGGGCTGGCTCTGCCTGCAGGACAAAAGCCACCGTGGTGGGTGCCAGAGGGCAGGTGTGCTTGTCCCCAGGCAGTGCACGACTCCAGCCTGGTTGGAGTAAGGAGGACGACAGCCTCTGGGCACTGTGTGGCTCCAGGTGCCCTGCAGCAGCTCATGGTGCTGGCTGGGAGGCTGGTTAGCTACTGAGCTTCATTAACCTGTGTTAGCTGAGTTGTTATAGGCTTCAGCCTGACACTCCTCTGCTACTGCTTTAAAAAGGTCAACTACACTCAGATTTTTGCCTCTTCTGCTTTCACAAAACTAAACTTAAACATTTCCTGAGATGGATCTGAAAGTTGGACATCAGCCCAAAGAAATACTTAACTGGGCAAGCTGTGGTACCCTGATGATCACGGCATGAGTAGTTTTATAGGTTTTCCTCCTATCAGGACTGCACTTGAAATAATGTGAAGAAAGAAACAGAAAACAATATAAACCCTTTCCCACATGCTGGAACACAGCAGGAAACTGAAGCCAGTTCCCGTCTGGTTTACAGCTCAGTTCCCATATTTCTGCCCCCATGATGAGTAACTGAGGCAATGGGCACCTCTGCACTCACCTGCACCAGGAGATGGTGTGTTTACCCTCTGGCAGCTGATTTATTCCCTTTACTTCTGTGTGTCTTATTGTTGGGGCTGTCCCAACACCCTGACTGTTTTTCTAGAACTTGTCTCCTGATGCTCACACATATGCTGATGCCAAGGATGAGTTCCCAGAAGTGTTTTTTGGAAGCAAAGGAAAAGGACTCAAATGGAAGGAGACCAAAATTGGTCCAGGCAGCTCTGTTGGTGTCAGGATCTCTTTATAGTTCATCTTCCTGCAAACTCTCACCTTCTCTGCAGATAGAGTGGCTGTGGGCCTGGCAGTGCCAGAACCCCTCTGCTCTGCTGTGGCCCAGGTGTGAGGCTGGGTGTCTGCAGCCCCTTGCTGCCCCCGGTTATTGCACTATTTGGCCAAAAGTGCTCCCAGAGCCCTTGTCTCCAGCACACTGCCTTGAGTGCTTAGTGCAGAAACCAGATTCAAGCTGTGCAGTGATGGGGAGATGCTGTCCTCAAGTGCCCTGCACCAGGCAGAGCCATTTCTCTGTGCCTCTGGTGATGGAGCCCTGCTCTGGGAAGTGAGGACTGCGCAGCCTGGCCTTGCCCTGTGGTGATGGTGGCTGCTGGGTCAGGGCTGTCAGCATGTGCTGGGCTGCAGCACAGAGATGCTTCACTGCTGGGGAACCGGCGAGAAATTAAATTCTCCACTTGGCTGGTCTGGGTGACTTGGCTTTGCTCTGCCGACTTGTTCCTTCATTATTTTTTTGGCTGATAACTGACTGCAAGCTTGTCTTGTCTGTTTAATGCAAGCACAACGGCTCCATGGGAGGCAGAGCCTTGCCAGTGTTGCATGAGTGTGCTGTGTTACTGACCCCACTTCGTTCCCTCTGCGGACAGGAGGGGGAAGCCTCCAGGCGCTGCGAGGCCCAGCAGCCGCCCGTGGGTTTTCTCTGTGGCAGGAGCAGACCCATGCTGGCAGGGACTCAGCCCCACACATGCTGTGCACGTGTCCTGTCTGGAGGGGGCAGTCGGGGCTGGGCCAGGCAAGCTGCAGACAGTCATTATTAAGATTAATCTTCCCATCACACCTCTTGAAGCATGACAAGAGAACCTCCAGGCAGCTGGGTTTGTGATGGACGTGCCTGCCCTGGCTCTCTCCAGTGTCTGGTGCAGCTGCACCTGGAGCTGTGGGTCACTGGTGGGATGAGTGTGTAGGGGCTGGCCCCTGCCCCATGGTGGGTGTCGGGCACAGGGTGCTCTGGCCCTCGGAAGGGCTGCAGGGGATGCCTGCATGGTGGTTTGATTCACCAGCTGCCTCTTTGGCATTGTGCTCTGTGCCAGAGATGGGGCTCTGTCCTCTGAGAGGAGCCATGGCAGCTGGGCTGAGCCGGGGTCTCAAGTGTCTGAAGCAGTTACGTGGTGCCTGGAACCCAGCTGACACCCAAAATATCTCCATGCTGGGCTTTGGTCCTCTGCAGCGCGACTCCACAGTGCTGGCCTGCCTCTGCTTTGTAGCACATGGCATCACTTCAGCATCACTCTATCCAGAGCTCATGGGACGCAGGAGAAGGAGGCACCCAGTTTAAAGATCTTGATTAAGCTGGTGATGTAGGAGGTAGCGCTCCTGGCAGCAACATTGATTTCCTGGTGCTCTGTGTGGCTGCTGCTTCCCATCGCACACAGGGCATCCATTGCCCTGTCATTCTGAAGACAGAGCCTGAAGACCCTGGAGATTGTTGGGTTTAGGACTGTATTTTCTCTATGGACAGAGGAGGTGTTATTTGTAATGTACCACCTCAATGTATGTACAGTCTTCTGTCCAGACTCTTACGTTTTGGAGACTGCACCGGGGCCTGGATGCAAGTGCCCAGAAGCTGATCAGGTGTGGGGTTGGAGCCATGTGCCCCGGCAGACCTGGCGTCTCTTGTCCTGGGTGTTTTGTCAGCAGGGAGTGAAAGGGGTGTTGGTTTTGTCCCACTTGAGGGGTCTCTGCTTGGAAGGCTGACTGCCTGTGCTTGGCTGTGGAGCCACTGCAGTTAGGTCTTCAGAGCAAGGCTTAGCAAGCATGGTAGATTTTTGCTTAATTAAGAGCAAGTAGGAAAGATTGAGTTTTCTTCATTCTGTGATAAATTAACCTCCTCCTTGCTAGAGAGGACAGGCAAACACTTGAGATCAATGATCTTGCTGAAGTTTCCCCCCCTCCTTGTTTGGAGAGGAAAAAAGAACAGTGTGTCAGCCCCAGCCCCTGCCGCTGACCCGGGGGACAGTGAATGGAATGCCTGAGGGTAATGATGATGAATGGCATAATTCATACTGAAACTTGGACCTAAAGCTGGAACTTCAAATCCTATTCATGGAATAATACAGCTCCTGCTGTGCTATCTGGTAGAATTTACAGTGCAGCCAAAAGTTCTGGAGTTTTCCAGGCAAGCCTCCCTGAAGACAGGGCAGTCCTTGCACTGCTGACTTACGCCCGTGTTCCAAGGACCAAAGGGCTCATGTTTCCATGCCAGGCTCGTGTCAGGGTGGGGTGTGGAACTCCCACGCAGCCTGTGCCAGGCAGCGGTGTGGGGCACCCATGGGTGTAATGCCATGGAGCAGAGCCCGGTTGGGGCTCTTCCCTCTGGGGCTGGAGAGATTCCCCTGCAGGTTGCTCCTCTCAGCCAGCTTGCAGAGCTCTGGCCAGGAGCGCAGCTACTAGGAAAAAGCAGGAGCCTGTACGGGATTGCCTTTGTGCCAGTGTTGTGCACCGTCATGCAGAGCAGCTCTGGCTCCTCAGGGGTGGCTTGTTTTGTTCCTTCCGGCCACAGGAGGGTCCCAGCACAGAACCAGGCACTGGTTATTTTGTGCTAGTGCTAATCATCAAGAACAGTATTAGCTAAACTGCATCCAACAAAATACTGCTTTGGAACAGCATGTAGTAATGACAGTCTGCAAAACATTGATTTGAGCACAAGGGAGCTGGCACGGCTGCGTGCCGCTCCAGCGAGAGCAGGCAGATGGGGCAGCACCAGTCACTCCCTGCCCACAGCCCCGCTCCTGGGATGCTGCACCCTGGGCACCATGCCCTGGTCCCAACCCTCTGGGCACCTTGCACTGTTCACAAGTGGGGTTGTGCTCAATGTCAGGTATTAGGCAGGGTCTGCACTGCTAGGGTCCTGGCAGAGCCCTGGAGAGCTTGAGACCCAACCAACTGTCGGGAGCTGGGGCTCCTGTGCTGGGCCTGGCAGCCCCTGGCCCGGGCTCGGCGGGTACCTGGTTCTGTGCTGGGAACCCACGGGCTGGAGCAGCTCTCGCTGAGCAGCCAGGGGTCTCTGCTGTCCTGGCAGGGTAGGGTGCAGGAGTCCGTGCTGGGCTTGCTTCTGGGCATGGAACCTTTTCTCAGGGAACCGTATTGGCTAGAAAACACCCTTACCTCAAATGTGTAAGTCATCACACAGCAATTCTCCTCTGCATCCCATTGCTAAAGGAAAAAGTTGACGCTAAATAAGCCCCTGACTCTAGCCTTCTAATTTCTGAGCATTTAAAATAAAGTCGTAGTGTTGTAAGTTTCTCAGAAATCAGTGGTTAGATGATGCAACACCTGCTGCTCTGTCCAAACAATGCTGGTCCTGATCTGTAGTTTTTGCTTTTCTAAACTCCTTTAAATGTATTTTTATACAACAGTGTTGACCTTTTCCACCAGCCCCTATGGAGTGAGGTTGTATCTTGTGTAAAAGTCATATCAAATGGGCCACAAAAAATCACTCTTGCCTGATTAAAATGAATAGTCTGACGACATGTGCACTTTCCTTCTGTGTCGTTAGCTTTGTGTGAGAGCTTGCAGCAATCAGGGCATTTATGGGAGAAATACAGCTACAGGTACTGCTAGCTGCCTTAGCGGATACTAATTACAATCCTTGTAAGGATTGATTTGCAAAGAAAATTTCTATTGCCTCAAGGACAAACGTTTGTGCAAATCATATTATTGTGTATAAAGAAATTGGTAACACTTTGTGAAATGGTTCATTTATAAATGCTTTACTATTTATTACATTAAATGGTATTTATAACAATCCTTTTGTGAAGTGAAAATATAGTAAGTGCTCTTTTTTTTTTGCACTATTTCTGTGCTATGAAACAGGCTGTTAGATTTTGGTTCGTATCACTTGTTAAGATTTTATCTACATTTTGTAACATGCTGCATTGATACATCTTAGACGTCTAGGGCACCTGTGCTGTGCTGAAGGCTATAGGGAAGGCAGCTAACTTCTGCATCTCCTTTCCTTACTTTGGTCCTGAAATTCTAGAATAGAATAATTCTGAACTCACCTGTTTTTTGGAACACGGGATTTAACTGTGGCAAATAACACAAACCAGAAGACATCTGCATTATTGTAGGTTTCACTTCTGAAGTGAAAGTGGTCCATGCCCAGGTTCTGTAGGAAGCAGGGGTGGATGCTCTGGGGACCAAGGTCAACTGCTTTCAAAACATGTGGAAAGCATTTCCCACCCAGGAGCGCATGTGCTCACAGAAAGCCCCATTTGAATTTGTCTTTGCATGCTGCAGCAAGCAGAAGCACGTGCCAGCCCCGTCAGGTAGCAGGAGCGGTCCTGTGTGGCCCCCCTGTCCCTTTGGTGTGGTTTGCACAAGCAACAAGTGCACAGTGAGGGTCGCTGACCCACATGGCAGGACATCTGGCTGCAGCTTAGGGGAGGATCAGAGTGGTCCTGGTCCAGCAGCTCCCTCAGGTGTGGATTCAACCCTCTCCAGAGGAGCTAGGGGAGACTTGCTGGTGGGAGGCATCCTGCATAATCTCCAAATCCTTGGGCTGGTTTGGGCATTGCTGCTGTGTACGAGCCATCCCTGCTCAGAGGTTCTGGTGCTTTACTCTGCTTATGCTGTGGGTCAGGAGCCGATTTCTGATTTTCCCAAGAAAATGTTATTTGTATTCCCATAGAGAGTGGAGTGAAGCCAGGTTCTGTGTCCAGATTCACTGTTGTCCCTCCTGCCAATACTTTCAACATGGAAATTACCCAGTCATTTTATTCCTGTTGTGTATTTTACCTTGAGAAATTAGGAAAGGAAAAACTGTGCACGGGGAGATGAACATTAGTTGCATTTATCAGTAACCAAGGACATGTTAGTCCTGCACGTTAATGGTGCTGTGCCAGCACTCCCAAGTTTACCAGCTGTGTTCCTACTTTGAGAACAAGTTGACCTTGCCTTCTAAAATTCTTGTCCACTCTGGAAAACAAGCAGACAAGACATCTTTACTGAGCTAGAAATTTCTCTTGAATGTACCCTCTTTAATTTATGTTCCCTCTCACTTCATTGCCTGCAGCAAAACCCATTAATGGTGGCAGTTTGTGACACAACTGCAGGCTCCTCTAATGGGTAGCTCTCCTGCAATTCCACAGCTCTCTTGCTTCAGACGAATTTGCTGGCACTGTGGTGTTCAGCTTCTCCCCCTCTATTTCGCGGACTCCAGAGACTAATCCTTCCTTCAGTTGGTTTTGCTGCTACTATGGCAATATTTTCTCCCCCATAGTGGTAATCATACAATGGTCTCTGAGAACAGCAGGAGAAACGGTGCCTGTTAGATGCATAAAAGGTAAGATGAACTACATGTCATAAAACTTTTAAAAGTTCCTTTTTTGTGTTTGTGCGGGGGTTATTTTATATGGCTTTTGATATGAAGCTAAAATTGCACATCAAAAAGGATAATGCATCTTTAAGCTGTTACAATGACTTCTAAATTTTTCATTTAATGTCAGTGAGGAAAAAGCCCCCTCAGTTGGCTGAGTTACGTTGGTGAGATGGCTGTTTCATTCCATAAAGTGTCTGCAGTGGATTTGAACAGTAGGAAATCCAAGGGTGATAAATAGCTATTTCTAAGTAAATTTCATGCAATTGCCCTTTGGTTAAAGTCTTTCCTCTCAGCACTTTCCTGTGCACATAGCCCAACTAATAATATTCAGGAGCAAGTGCTTTCCAGTGTGACAACTGATTGCACTTTGAAGCAGTAAATGGCTGATTTCATAATTGGTATAATTTTTCACAAGTACCTGAATGTCATACACAGAAAGAATAAGCAACCTGGACTTAATACGGGAGCTTTTTCAATTCTCCTAAAAATCAATAATGTATTAAACCCCTCTAACTGATTAAAATAATGTGAACCCTGAGCAGGTTTTGTGAGGAAGGCAGGTTTCTTCAAGGGTGGCAGATTTATGGCAAAAGGGTTAATACATGGGGAGAATGGGGATATGTTACAGATGGAGTCAGTTTTCCTAATTAAACTTTTATCAAGATTTTCCTGGTCTGAATTGTTTCACTTAGTGCAATGGAAAAGAGCATTTCCTTTATTGTTCAGGCCAGCACTTGCAGCGCTCACATGTGCTGAGAGCACTGTCCTCATGGAAAAGGTGATTATAACAACAAGAAAGATGGTATCCATTCTGAAGATTATATGCCAGCTGCAGAGGATTCCTCTGCCCTGTAATAAGAAAAGGCACAGAGCAGTTTTTCAACTGTGAGCTTGTGTTCACGATGTACGGATGCCTGTGCGGTCTCCTACAGGGACTGGAGCCCGGGGCGCAGGACCAGCTCTGGCCTGGGGGAGGATGTTGCTGTATTAATCTCCTTCCTGCGTGGAGGGCAACTTTTTTTTTGCCCGTGGGCCTCTTTGCATAGGAAAGTTCAATTAGTGTCACAGTGACATGAATGTTATTAACAGTGTTACAAAAGAAAGAGCCTATCTGCCAGGAAATAAGCAGAAGGTTATATTTTTTTCCCCAAGATTTTCAGATTTCTTGAAGTCCTTTCAGGAAGGCTATTGTGAAAAAATGTTTGAAGATCTACTGAGAAAATGTGTAACAAAAAACCACAGATATGGTCTGACAGCAGGGATGTGCAGGTGGCAGGAGCGCAGGAGGGCGTGTGGGTGCCCAGCCCTGTGATGGCTCTGTTGGGACATCCAGCAGCCTGCACGTGCCCTCGCGGCGGCGGAGCGTGTGGCCAGATCGGGGGGCAGACCAGTGGGGTGGTTAAAGACTTGATCACTTCCATTAAAGCCTGGGCCAGCTCCTGCAGCCCAGGGTGCTGCTTTAGTCCCAGTGTCGTTCTGTCCCCGGCCGGGTGGCACCATGTCCCCTGTCTCCAGGGGACATGTCTGCCCCGTGCCGGACATCAGCATGCATCCCTGCCTGCTCCCAGTCCCTGCTGCACGCGCTCCTGGTGCTCTGTGTCCCCCTTCCTCCCCAGGAAGGGCTCTTTTCTCCCCGGAGTAGTCACACACAGGTGACTTGAGGAATCTATTTAAACTTTGCTTCTCAAGATCAAATATCTTAAGCTCTGTATTATTCATGTTTGTCTACTGTTTCTAACTCATTTCCTATTTTCCAGCTGAGGAACTCTGCCAGAAGCACTCTTTGCCAGAGATTAAAACAATTCAGGAAGCAGACACCCAATTCGTTTTTGTGGATGGTAGGCAAATTGGGTATCTGTGAGAAGCAAGCAAATTTTATTATCAACAGATAGTTTGCTACTTAACTATCCTTAAGAGTCCCCAAGTATTTACAGGCTTTTGTTAGGTGTCCTGAGCCAAACAGAAAACATCTGAGTGAGTGTGCTGTGCTCTGCAGAGGGACCCGTGGCCGCTTGGCCCTGCCTGGCACCTGCCTGTGTGCGTGCTGCCAGCTGCAGCTCCTGCCCCGTGCTGCCGCCTCGCCGGGCGAGCTGCTCCTGGCTGGGTGCTGCAGCCCCATCCGTTCCTCCATGCCAGTGAGCAGCAGCTCGGCGCTGGGACCTGCCTGCTCGGCATGCGCCTGCGCCAGCCCAGGTCGCTCAGCGTGGCTGCGGTCTCGCCCGCCCTGTGCTCCGCTCTGTCGCTGGCTTTTGATTTGGTCCAGCCGGGGCTGAGGGGTGGCAGCCCCTGCAGAGCTGAACTCCAGCCGGGGCAGCCAGGGGTGCAGCCGAGGGAAACCTTGTGTTTCCCTACGTGCTGCTCTTTGTGCGACGCAGCTGGCATCGCCACTACTGAGCACAAGATGTTGAAATGGGAGCAAGTGTTTGGGAGAAACGAGCAGAACTCAAATACCACAGGCTGAAGGTCAGCTGTAAATGTGTCTTCATGGTTCTGTTTGAGGCTGGATGTTTTACACCCAGCAGAAAAGCTTTGTTCTGAGTTTCTTGGAGGCATTGCACTGTTGTTCTAATGCAGTTTGTGCTCTCTGAATCTCCTGGATGTTTGTAATGAGGCCAAGGGACATGTGAAATAGCATTTATGTCATTAGCCGTGGCTCTCATTGATTTGTATCAAAATAGCTGTTTTAAATGTAATTACCACTAATTTGTGAAAATGCACCATTAGATATGTAAATTCACTGGCTAATGGATGCATGAGGCAGACTACAGTAAATGGGATGACGTGGGATAACAAAATCAGCATCATTTCTCAGCTTGCTAAGCAGGTTCCAGGGAGCTGGTGGGTGCTGGAGAACTTGCTGGCTTCCCTCGGGCTGGGCCAACATCTGTGTGCGCCGGCAGCTGCGGCTGGGTGGGAGTAAAGGGGGCTTGGAGGGGCTGGTCCCGGCGGCACGGTCCTCGGTGCCCCAGTGTGCAGCAGCGATGCCTCGTGGCCCCACTGTGAGCGCGGTACCGGGGCTTGGTCGGGTGGGATCTGCCAGGTTCCAGGAAGACAAAGGGAGGGATGGCTCTTAAATTTACACAAAGATCAAAAAAAAATCATGGGATCATTCATCAGGATTGCTGTAGTTCTTGACCACATAGTAAATGATTTATTTAATCTTAATATATTCCATAAAGAGTCCCCATATTTCCATAAATATGTCATATCTACCTAATACATAGTAATGAACCTGCTCCAAGGGTAAATAAATAAGATCTAAGCTCAGCAAGCCAATGTTTATCAAAGGGAGATATACAGATATTGAGTCCTTTAAAGTACCATTCTTCACAGCAATCACAGCCAAGTTAGGCAATTTATAACGTGTCAAGTCAATTAGAAGTCCCAGTGGGCGCCGTGTGAGCCTGGGTGTGGAGAGGGGGAAACCTCTGATGAGGAGTGGGTACCCAGTGCCTCCCCGAGGGGAGCGGTCTGGTGGGTGCGAGCGTGCTCGTGCACAGCTGATGCACCTCCCTGCAGCGCTGCACAGCGGTGCCGCCAGTGCTGCTCCTCCCTCACGAGCACTTCAGAGCTAGGGGGGAGTTTTATCTAAAATATTGTTCCTCTAATATAGCTGTTTTAACGTGACTTACTTTATACTGGGATCTTCTAGTTTCCATACTTAGAAAAAAAAATCTTAATTTTTGTTTTGAAATTTGTTTAAAAAAATTGAAATAGATCCAAGCTAAATTTTACTTGCACTGTTTTAATTTTTCTTATTACATTATTTTATGGAATTATATGTAGCAGTGCATAACATAGCAAAACATATTAGTCAAATATTTATTTTTATACAAATATGTTATAATGCAATTGCAAATGGAAATAACTATTAATTTGTAAAAGTTGCACCTTTTAATCTTATTTTCTATAGCAAAGTATTTCCAGTGTTGTAATTAGTTTGACAAAGTCAATAATAGAATATTCTGATTATGTCAATATGACATGTAATATTATGCACTTCTACTACTATTATGCACATTATGACATGACTTGACATGATATGACAGGTCACATTATGCGCTACTACTGATGTCATAAAATAATGTAAAAGAAATGAAAACAAATTTTGAAATGAAAATTTTTAAAATGAATTCATGACTTTTCTAAGACAAATTCCTAAGCAAATCTTCATTTCCAATTAAAAAAAGTTTGTCTTGTTTTCATCTGGAAGACAAAAGCATTCTGGAGTGTGATATTTCCCATGAGCAGGGAGCCCCTGGGTTTTGATCCGCTCACAAACCCCAGCTGTTTGCCCCGCGCGCAGCTCGCCTGTGGTCCACGCGGACAGCCTGGCGGACAGCACGTCCACGTGTCGGCACGTCCGCAGGCCAGCACGTGCGACCTGCTCACGCGTGGGTGCTCGGGGTTCCTGTGATGGGTTGCTCAGGGTGAAACGTGCTGCAAGGCCCCTGTCCCAGGGCACAGCCATGCTGGCTGTGGGAGGACAGAGTCTGCGAGGTTCCCTTCCCCTTCCCTCTGCTGCTCACCCTGCGCTTCTCGGGGCGCTCGCAGAGGATGCAGGTTATTCCTCTTCTTTCCCAAGTAAAACATTTTATTCCTCACCCCCTGCTTTGCTGTCTGCTCATTGCTTTGCCTGCCCACAACAGTCAGGTTTTGTGCTGGCCTTTAAAACCTTGTGAACTGAGAAGCAGAGGGAGAGCACAGAAAACTCCGCGTAAAACACGACTGTGTCCTGGCAGCTGATCAGGTGTGTGTGTGATGGAGACACTTGCTGACATCAGAGTGGCAAACGGTTTATTTGTAAGCTTTTTAATGTGAAGTGTACAGCATGCTGCTCCTATTTTATATTCATTATTGCTGAGATACAGTGATAATTCTCACTTCCCAGAGACACAAAACAGTTTGGAAAACATTTATAACAAGTCGTTAGTGAGCTGGATGCTTAAAACTCTGAGTCTGTCCTGGTTTCATATACGTTGTACTTCTGAAGGTTAGATTCTCTCTGCAAATCACTAAGAAAAATTGGCACTTGCTGGCAGGTAGGTAGGAGTTTTAGTGGCCTGGAGATTTGAGCAGAAATCAAATATGGACAACAGAGAACATAGATTGCGCTCGATGTTCTCCCGCCTAAGGACCAGTCGGATAACACAACGGCTGGAATCTGGATTCATTTCTAACGAAATACTTTTTGCAACAATCCTACAGCAGCCCCAAATGGTGGCAGATCAGAGGACTGCCAGGTGGAAGATCTCTGCCTGCCTCAGCTGCTTCATGAGCCCTTTTTCTCTGCGGGGAGGCTGTGGCTGCCTGGGGAGCCGTGGCTGAGGACAGCCATCGTGGGCAGGGGGACAGGGCGGGTGGGAGCCAGTGACCGCAGTGGGCGTGAAGGGCTGCGCGAAGGAGCGGCCCCTGGCAGCCCTGAGCCCTTTCACCCACGGCCGTGCACTGGGATCCAGGGGGCCGGGGCAGAGGTTGAGACGGCCCTTCCAGCACGTCACGTAGGAAGGGACGGCACCAGGCTCACCCAGCCCTGCCAGCTTGGATGGCTCCCGAAGCCCCAGCAAGTGGGGCTGGTGCGGCTTTTCAGTGCTGTTTCCCTGGGGAGGGGGAGGACCTGCTCCAGGGCTCACCAGCGGTGAGCACCTCGCTGTGCGGCGAGCAGGCGTTGCCGCCGGGCCAGCAGCTTGATGCTGCTCCCGTGCCGCTGCGTTCAGAGTACGCCAGTGCTTTGCGTGCCCTGGCACGGCGCGGGCCGTGGTACGGCTGCCAGCAGCACTGCGCGCTCTAGCATGTCATGCCTCCCCCTGGCAGCTGAATATCTGGAAGCAGCACTGCGGTTCCCTCTAGGCGACCTCACCACCAGGATCGCTGCTGAATCCCCTGGCACTGCTGCCCAGCACGGAGGAGCCGCACAGGTATGTGGGCTCTAGAGGCTTCTCCAAGGGGCTGTGGGTCACTATAGCAATGCCAGCTGAGCGTGACAGCCCTGGCCAGTGCAGTTGGTAGAAGAGTCAGACCCAGCTGGAGTCCCCTCCTGATGTGAATTTCCAGCTGCTGTGGGACCTGTGGCCCTAAGCGTCCCTTCCCAGGCACTTGGAGCCCCCCAGATGTTCCCATTCCACCATGATGACTCCCATCCTTGCTGCGGGATGTTTGCCACCTCAGCTTGCAGTGAAAGTCACTGTGCAGAACTGTCCCCTCATCCTGGGCTCGTACTCACGCTGGAGAGGTCCCAGCAGCACTGTTCCTTCCTTGCCAGCACTGCAATTACTGCATGAGGCACAATCATGCACACGTTTACTGAGGCTCCTCTCAGCTGCTGTCACTCCTCCACTGAAGCCACCACAGGATAGTGCAGGTGCCAGCATGCTGCTGCTCTGGGGACAAATTTGCCTCTGCCCACATCCCAGCGCTGCTGCTCCCGCAGAGCCTGTGCCAGGTGGGATGCGGCACCTGCACACGTGGCTGCGGCCCCCGTGTGCCCTGCTTCAGGGCTGTGTCACAGAGTGAGGGAGGATGCAAGGGGGTGGGGGCTGCTTCCTCCATACCTCTTGCACAGGAGGGCAGGGACTGTGCCCCCCGGGATGTGTCTGCCATGCCCCTGGGGCATTCCCTGCCTGGCAGCAGCGGGAGGTGGTGGGAGAGCCCTGCAGAGCCCGTCCTCCCCTGCCACATCCTTCCAGCAATGTGTCTTGCTGCAGCTCTGTCCTTCGTGCATGGGATGGGCAGCACAGCTGACAATTCCTCTCAGGCACGAGGGACCATGGTGATATGAGAAAGGTCATTCAGGGACCTCACCTGTGTCTTTTTCAAATGGAAATGTCATTTATTATTATTTAGTGCTGATAGAGTGCTCAGAATAAAGGCAGCTGAGGGCTGGGGGATCTTCAGCTCTGACAGCCTCTGGCTTCTGCTCCCAGCCGTTTCCCTGCACACGTGGTGTGAAGCTCCTCTGAGCCTCTGTCCTCCTGTTTGGCAGCTGCAGGACTGTCCTGCCTGCCTGCCAGGAGCAGGCACTGGTCAGCGAGGGACTGGGTGCTCCCCAAGTGAGGTCCCCATGCCAGGGGGCCCGACAGCCATCAGAGCGTGTGGCCAGGCAGGTGCCCATGTGCCAGGAACCGTGCGAGGCTGCCCCTCATCAGTGCTCTGCCACCACCTGTGCTCTGGCTGAGCCTGCAGGAGAGAGAGAGTCCCAAGGGGGACCCTGCCAACCTCGGCAGCAGGGGCTAGGTCTCAGCTGTCCTTCCACGATGCCACCTTTTCTGTCCAGGACGTACAAGGCTGGAGGGACCACCAGCCTGCTGCTGCAGTAGGACACGAACATGTAGCATCCTCTGCTTCTGCTTGGAGGGGAAACCACAGGCTCCCCACGGCACGGCAGTGGTGCGCGAAGTGTCCTGCGGCGCGCTGGCTGCTGCAGTCCCCAGAGCCACTTGCTGTGGCTGCCAGCTCCCAAGGTCGGACAGGGCTGCCAGCACGTCAGGCCCGCAAGAGCTTCTTACAGCACTGCGAGGCAGCAAGGGACGTGGGTGAGGAGCTGCAACATCTGCTGCTGGCTCTTCAGAAGCCAGGGGACACCAACAGATGCTTGGGTGCAGACGTTCCGGTCCTGGTGGCCCGGCTGCACGTGCTGGCCCCGTGCCCCCACCGGGCTGCAGCTCCGGCTGTGCCACTGGTGCAAAGGATCGCAGCCACGCCGGCAACGCCAGGCTGCTGCCAACCCCAGGGGCCAGCTTCTTCCTGTCTTCCCGAGGTGCTGTTGGTGCAGGGAAGGGATCTGTACAACCGCTACGCAGCAGCACCTGTCTCTGGGTCAGAGAAGGAAATTAGTAGTGTGACTACCACATAAAGCAAAAGTCCCAGTGGGGGTCCAAAGAGGAGCGCATTGCCCAGGCACAGCAGCCTCCGCTCCTGTGCAGGACTGGGCTCCCTGTGCTCTGCCCAGCCTCCGGCCTCCCCACCTGCGGGCACGGGCTCAGGCTGTGTGAACAGCCCCAGGTGGGAGCTATCTCATGGTGCAGGTGCTCGTTGGAGTGCCACTGCCACCTCCACGAAAGCAAATGAAAGATTTTTGATCCAAATTGCATTTCCCCTTTTAGTCTGGAGTATGTCGGCACATTACAGCCTATAATATTCCACTGCTGCTCTTTTGCATGATTTTTTAATTAAAAAACTATGGAGTAAACAAACATTCTGCTGTGGAGTAGCCCTGCAGAGACCCATCGATAGGCACATTTACATCCTTACACTTTTTCAAGAAAGTTTATATCTTAACAAAAAAATAATAATAATAATATTACCCACCCAAACAGTTAGTATTGGATAAAAGTTTGAAGTGAAAGGCAGCTGGCAACCTTCTCCAGCCCGTGAAATGATATTAACATTTTATTATTCTAAGGTGAGCTTTTTGAAACGGAATTTTAAATGTTACCCTGCTGTTCCAGAACACGAAAACCTTTAATTTTATGCAAATGAACAGCGAGGAGCTGAGCGCTTAATGTAAACGAACACTTTCTTTGTAGGAGAGGTTGGAAGAGAAAAAAAATTTCCCAGGGATTCTTTAATTGCTGTCTGAAATTATGTAAATCCCACCGCTAGGCAGAACGCAATTATCCCGTGCCCCTCTCTGCCAGCATTGCTAATGTCTAACAAAATATCGGTGGGTGACATTTAGTCGAGGTAATGCAAATGAGAATTAATTTTTTTCCAAGACAAAGGGCAGCTAAAAGATCACCTCATTCATATACAGCAGAGGGGGTGTGGGGAGGCAAAGCTGGAGGACTCTGGCAGGGAGGGGTGGCGCGGGAAAGAACGAAGACACAGGAAAGTTGCAGTTGTGACAGTCCATGGCAAGCTGGGGCCAGGCCAAAGTTGATGAGCATTTCTGTATCTCTTTATTTTTTAAAGGAATGAAACTTGGGGCAGGGGGCAGGTTGTTTGTTTTCTTCTGTTTAATTCATGGTCATCCTGACAAGGGGGTAGGGTGGGAAATGTGATTGAAAGCCCCTAATGGCTCTGCCTTGTGTTGTGTAAAGACTGTTTGTAATTTATCACCCAGTTGTGCTGATAACTAGCAATAATTCTATTAAATATTCAAAGTGAGGCTTTTGCAACACAATTATCAAATGGGATTTGTTAGTGCAGAAATCCTTCATGAGCACAAAAAGGTGCTGTGGGTGCAGACAGTGCACTGCAGGGTAAGGGGCTTCCCTTACTGCCGCTGCCGCTGCGACCGATGCTGGGGCTACCTCCCAGAAAGCTGCATCCCTGCCAGCATGTGGAAGGGGGGGCTGCTTCTATTTTTGTAGCAAAACAACAGGGAAGTCACACAGGAATTTTCCTTCTTTTCTCTCTTTTGCTTTCCTTTTTGCATTTTATTTTTGGTTCTTGAGTTTCACAGCTATCTTTGCTTCTAAGTCTGCATCTAAGAGCTTGCAACTCTGCTTGCCTTTTAGAAAAGAAAAGGAAACCCCAGTGGGAGATGGTGCAAGGCAGGGGCAGGTATATGTGAAGAATGATGAAGTACATAGATGCTCAGAAGCCTCCAGATCAGGGTAAGGAGTGCTGCTGGAATTATCCTTTGAAATGTACACTCTCTGCAGGGAGGCCCCAGGGATCATCCTTGCTGGAGGAGATGGGCTGAGTTGCACCATCTGCTTGGGATTTAGGACAGGCAGACCTGTGAAAATACGAATTAAAAATACAAAGTAGCAGGAAATAGTTTCGTCTTGCCCCATCTTTTGAAATTATACCGCGCAAACCTGGGTGGCTGGTGCCACCTGTGTGCGGCGGAGTCCGCTGCCCGGGGCCGGCTCCAGCCAGCACGGCCGCTCTGTCACGGCTCGCGCCGACGCCCCGTGCTTCACATTCAGCCCCAGCACGTCAGCACCCCGCGGTCTGCCTCAGGCAGCGGGCGAGGGGCTGGTGGGCAGTGTCGGGGTGGGAGCGCTCGCGCCTGCCACAGCGGGTGGTGCCGGTGCTGGTGGCAGAGGCGAGCAGCAGCGGCCACCGCGTTGAGCGCATACCCTGCAGCTCGGCCTGGAGGGAGCCCGGCTCACGGGCCTGACACCGGCCTGTGGCACGTGGTTGGCACCGGTGCGTGGCAGCACTTGTTCACGGTGCCTCAGCAGGGGCACTTCCACAGTGTCCGCTGGATCCGGGCTAAAGCGCTGGGCCACGCTCCTGAGGCGCGCCCAGACTGGGCCGCAGCCAGCAGCCTGCGCCTCGCTGAACAGCCCCTCACCAGTGTACGAGCTCCAGTGCTGAAAGCAACAGACGAATCATCTGTTTCCTATCGTGTTCCCTTCCCTTGAGTTGTTCAAGCTGGTGCGTTGAGAAAGGAATTCCCAAGACACCCACAGGGAGCTCACCAGGCTGCCCAGAACCTCCTGCAGCCGTGCTTGGAACTGCAGGCCTGCGCGTCCGTGTGGTCTGCCCTGTTGGCAGCGATGCCGAGGATGAAGATGGCTTGGTAGGGCTTCTGCTTGAAGAGGGCAGAAGCTGCCCCTCATCTGCAGGGCACTGCTGCTGTACAGAGGCTGTCCTTGTCCTCCTAAAATTTATAATCTTTATAATCTAAGATTTAGACTCTTCAAAGCTTTATGCCTGTCTTTAACCTGTAGCACATGCATAGTCTCAGTGGGATTTCTCATCTGCTAAGAGTTAAGCATGTGCATAAATCTTTGCAGGCTTGGGGCCTAAGGCATTCCTGCTCGCACATGCACACACATTCCTGTGTGCACGAGTCATGGAACCACTGCTGTGCAAATTCTCGCTCGCAAAGCTGTGTGTCAGAGCGGGGAGGCATGCAGAATCCTTTATGCTCGTGCCAACCTCCTGAGCATTTCTCGAGCATTTTGGATGTTGTGGGGGTGTTGAACTTCTGACACCACCTTTAGCAAATTCCCATTCTCTGTCCATGTCTCTGGGAAGCAGGAGGAGGGATGTTAGCAGGCAGTAATTGTGCTGGAGGTGAGCGCAAGCAGGGAGCAGTCATGCACAGTTGCAGACAGCATTTGGGTCAGAGTGGGAACAGCAAATAGCGCTGGAAGAGCACTGGCATACCAGGTACTTGGCATGGAAAGGAAAGTATGCTGAAGGCTTGCTGTGCAGTGAGTGCTTTGCTCGCCTCCCTCCCCTGAGCTGCACACTCACAAACGTGGCCAGGGCAGCGAGCACCAGACCCAGAGCTGCCCTGTGCAGACTGGCACTGTCCAGTGCAGCCTTTTGTGTTCAAACACTGTTGTACAGGTTTTTTAACTGGCTCCATTGCATCAGCTTCATTTTCACCAATGCAAGCTAGCCCAGAGTGAGATCCAGGTAAGAAACCAGTGCAGATTTTTTTGTGGACTAACAAAATTGACAAAGCACCACTCCTGCTGCAGGCACAGCATTCCGATAGCCTGGGGGGGAGTTGTTTCTGCATGTGCTTGTATTTGGCAGCATAGTATTTACAGGGGTCCGGTCTATGAAACTTCACTACATGAATCTCTAACCTTTACTTTCCGTGTAGTAGTTTCTGCCGTCAAATGATGAAAAAAGAAGCAATACACTTCACATTTAAAGTCATCGCTGTGAAACTCCTTTTTTGCCCTCATGCAATGTTGATGTTATTTTAAGTCAGATGATAGGAACTTTCATGAAATTACTCTTTTCACTTCATATCTTAAGTTTGCAATGTGAATGGATACCGCCTCTTTAATTTAGGGTTAGAAAATCCAGGCGAAGTCATCAGGTGAGAAGTGGCATTTCGTAAATGTCTTGTGTTCTACAGCATTCACTTTATTAAGGGCTAAATCACATTAGTTTCCCTAAAACATCATCTGCACGCTGCACAAAGTTATTGCCGTTAGACACAAACCCTCGGAGAGGAACGGCACACACAATGGCATTTGCGATCTGCAGCTTGCTGTGGGCTGCTGCCCACTCGCTGCGCGGCCGTGAGCGCCCACAGTTGCTCAGGTCAATTGCTATTTGTCAACGGGAGTCGTGACCGTGCCCCAGGCAAAGTGCTGATCACAGCACAGCACCCTCTGAACTGGCCCGGGCATTTAGCCTTTTCTGAGAAATATTTACAGAAAGGTCAGCAAATGCTTTGTGACAAGATGCTAGCACATCCCTAACCTACTCCCGTCTCACTCTGTACTTCGCCTCGTGTTCCAGGCGCAGAGCAGCAAGAAGTGGAGGTCCTGCACGCTGGGGTTTCCAACCTATTCCTTAGCATCGCAGAAACATCTCTGCGTGCCACTGCGCCTGCCTGGTAGGGATGGGCTTCTGTAGGTAACCCGGTCTGTTTCCAGGGAATGCTTTTGCATCAGCTCTTTCCTTTGTGTCCCCACGATGTCTGGATCCTCCCATTTGAAGAAGAGCTCTGCTTGTTCTGGTTTC
The DNA here is from genome assembly GCA_013399475.1 of Chauna torquata. NCBI lineage: Eukaryota > Metazoa > Chordata > Aves > Anseriformes > Anhimidae > Chauna > Chauna torquata. Next base: position 70,358 of record VXAL01011477.1, read on the forward strand.
AGCCTCCCATAGTCCCTCTGTACCACGACCTCGCGGTGTTGGATTTGGGAGCCGTGCTGAAAGGGAATGAACAGGACCTGTTATTGCAAATGCTGGCTAGGAGGAGGACATTACAGTGGGGTAACGAGGAGGATGGCTCTGTGTGCTGCACCATAGCAGCACCAGCTGCCTCTTCCTGATGGCACCAGGTACCCCAGTCTCCCGAGCCAACTGCTCTTCCCCATCCTATTGCCAATTACTCCTCCTGTCAAACATGCCTTCGCTGTGCCCACTATAGCGGTGGAAGGCAAACTCGGCCACCAGGCACTTGCTGACCTGCCTGCTGGCTCCGTCTTTGCTTCCCCACCCCACAGGCAGCAGAGGAAGGCGAGCTGCTGCTGCCTGGCCTGGCAGTAGCCTGTTGTTACCCATGGAGAGGCAGACAGACAGACAAACAGAGCAGAAGCAGGAACCAATCACTGTCAACAGATTTAGCAGCTAGAAAGTTCCTTGCAAGCAAATAGAGCTGTGAGGGGCAAATGTTCCTAAGGAAGAAACAGGCTTACTGTCCCTGAGCCCATCGTGCCCTGAAATGGCCCGAGTTTCTAAGCAGATCAGAGTAAAAGCCTCCCATAGCTGAGTAATTCTGCCTCTTTCCGATAAGCCAGTAACCCCATTAATAGAGAGTCTGGCATGGAGGGAGCTGTGCTGGGAAAGCGCTGCACCTCCGCATGCACAGCAGATTAAAAAGGACTTAATCACAGTGCAGCCACAAAGTGCACTACATGGCATTATTCCTCTGAAATAAAATTTTATATACAGCCTATCTGAGAGCAGCACAAAATAAATACTTTTAAAATCTATGATTACTGTAGGGTTTTTTTTTTTAATTTTATATTGGTGGCTGAGTTCTGCTCTTGCTCCAAAGGATTAGAGGGATAATTCTATTACAATTTAGTAACAAGATTAAAAGAGCCAGTTATCCATTTATGGGGGTCTATGGAAACGAGCAGTGGCTTCTGGAGGTCTCAGGATCTGGGTAGGTGTATCACTCACATCACAGACACATCCAAATCAGGTTAAGGCACAGGCAGGACATGCACAAGGTGAAAAGGTCTCTGGGGCCACCTGTCCTTGCATTATCATGAGAAGTGTTTGGGGACTTACAGGGCGGAAAGGACACAGATGGGGAGACTTTCCAGTGTGAAGACTCATGGGCCAGAGGAGAAAGGAAGAGCAAGAAATGCTCCAGAAATAGAACTGTCCACGCAACGCACCAGGAAGGAAGCAGCAGTGCTGCCACATATCGATGTGAGGAATTGTTCCACAAAGCAGCCGATGCCAGGTACCAAGGGCAGGCACCGCAGTGCCTGTGGGCAGGAGGGGAACCAGCGCCAGTGCCTGCCCCCAGCCCAGGGCTGCACGGGGCCCCGCCAGGCTGCTGGGCACTGGGTGGCTGCAGCAGATTTCCTGGTCCTTTTGGCCGGGCAAAGCCCTGGCATGAGGGGAACTCGGACCGGCCAGCTTCCAGCCAGAGCCCTGGGGAGTGCCAAGGTTGGGCACGCTCACATCTTGGCATCTTTCCTATCTCCACAGCTGGAAGAGGAATTTGCAGCAGCTTCCACAGCAAATTTAGTTTCTTCCTATGTATAAGCAAATTCCTAAAGTCTTGAGCACTTTTGTTGCTCTAAGTTATCTGTGATTTTTCTGCATTGATGAAGCCTTGGCTCTGCAGGACAAGAAAGCTTGAGGCTGGCAGTGGGAATTCCTGCTGGGGTGGTGAGTTACACAGGACACGTGGTTTGTTTCTCATTCCTCCCACCTGACATAGGTAACAGCAAGGATAGCACTGTAATTATGCATATGAATGTCAGCTTCACGCTGATGATCAGTTACGCAGTTACAAGAATATTTGAGCATTTGAGTTTAAAATGTGCTTTTCATGAGCATTACTAAATTTCAGTTGCAAAGACGTCAGCTGAAGATGACCATGGCAGGAGTCACACACGTGATAGGGAGGAAGGGAGTTATTTAGCTCTTCTAATGAGTAAGTCTGCAAAACTATTTGCAGCACCTCCGATTGGAAATCCCACTGTCAGAAACTCCCTTGCAAAAAATGGCATACATGTCAAGCTACACGCATGCAAATGGCATGAAACACTCAGGGTTAGAAACTAGCCAATGCTGTCATTGTTACGTGTATCCTCTATACTGATTAACTGATTAATTGATATTTAATTGATTGCACTGTCAGAGTAGGACTTTAGCATGTGCTGATTGTCTCACTGACTGTTACTAACAAGTCTGAAGAGCATTTAGTATAAATCCATAGAAACTGCACATAGGAAAGGTACAGAAACTGCTTTGGTGGCAACAAAGAGCTGAGTTCATGGAGCACGATCAGTGAGCAATGCTATCATTCAAGTAGGAAAAGCTCTTTCTTCTTCCTTTTAAGAATAATTGTTTAGATAAATTTAAATTTAGATAATTAGGTGGGGTAGGAACTGTCCTCTGTTTGACTGTGCCAGCACACTCGGTGCTCGGCTGCCTACTCGGCGCCCGTGCCATTCTGCGCCGCTGGCTGCTCGGAGAGGGGCATTACCGGGGTGCTGCCAGCGGGCGCAGGACGGGTGCTGCTGCAGGGCACAGGCGGGGAGGGCTGGTCTGGAGGGGAGGGCAGCGGTGCCAGGCTCACAGGCAGGGCAGGATCTGGCCCACCCGTGTCCTGGACCTGCTCTGCTCCTGGGGAGTGGCCATGTACACGTGTGTTACTTGTTTTGCTGTTTGTCAAGAGCTTCTTTAAAGGCCTCTCACTCTGCAGAGTTACAGCCCATAGCAATCTGTCCTTTTCTCCTCAAACAAACCCTTTATAGGCTTGTTCTCATGAAATTTATGGGTTGTTGGGTGAAACATTAGGAAACATTGCATCAAAAATGTGGAATGCTTTTCCCAGCCTGAACCAAGGTCTGTGGCAAGTGCTGGCTGCTGAGATATGGCTCTGACAAGCCTTTTCTTCACAGCGGCTGGGGCTCCTAAATAACAGCAGCCAGCACCGGGAACTGGGCCACCGGGCCAGGGCTGGGGCACCTGCATCCCCTTCAACCGGTGTCAGTGTGCTGCACCAGGTCACTCCCTGGACCTGGAATTACAAAGATGCAGAGAATGTCACAGACTATCTTTAAAAGATGCATAAATAAGCATGCTAGTAAAACCTCGGAGTTCACCAAGAGAACAAAGCTGGCTGAAAAGCAGCTCTAAATGAAGTATGAGAATTAGAAACGACCAATAGGTTTGCAGAAGAGCCACCAGACAATTGTAACAACGTTGTCGTGCTGTATTAGTTTAATGTCCACTTGAATCACTGACCTTAAGGTCTGAAAAGGACTAAATCTAGAAACAGATGATTTTTTCCATGCAACATGACAGAGGGGCTGTGGTCGCTTCTAAATGCAATTTTACGTTCACTTATGGAAATGCATTGTTCCTTGGCTACTTTAAAAAAGAAACCAATATATGTTCTCTTGAAAGGGGTTAGACCTCAATTATTTTAAAGCCATTGTGCACCACGGCGGTGACACCGGCTGACGGCGCGGCAGCGCTGTACCAATGCTACCCCCTTGTGACCAGAAGCGACGGTTCGGGCTCCGCGCCCGGCTCCGCGGCAGCGCGGCTGCGGAGGAGCCGCTGCCTGGGCGCGGGGGCGGCGGAGAAGCGCGAGTCCCGGAGAGCAACGCCCAGCAGCATTCCCTCCGACTTTCATCGCAGGGACAAACAGATTCACCGTGAATAACATTCCCCGTCACTGCCCCTTGGGCTCGGTGATGATTTCCAGCGCTGCGCCTCGTCCCCTAGCAGAGCAGAGGGAGAAGCCCGGCGAGGTCGGCGGGAGGAGGCAGCGGCAGAAGCGGGAGCCCCGGCTGGGGGGGCCCGGCTGGGGGGGCCCCGGGCACCCCGCGCCCGCACCCGCCAGCGCAGGGAGTGGGGCCGGGGCTGCTCGCCCGTCCGCCGGCTGCGGGTGCGGGTGCCCCGGCAAACCCGCCTGTGGAACTTCCTGCAGGAGCTGGCGCGGCTTCGGCTCAGGCGGGCCCCGGGCAGAGCCGCAGCAGACGTGCAACCTGGTCTGGCGCGTCGTGCAGCCCCCATCGCACATCTCTCTGCGTTACACTGCTCACTCTTTGCATCTTGTTAATGAAAAGCATGGATGTAATTTCAATTAAAGATAATTACATATTTAAACTTAACATTAAATTCTGCACTAAAACAAAATTACATGAAATCTCAGTGTGCAGCCGTGCTGCAAGGCAGCATGTGAGGCAAGCGGAGGAAGGAAAGCTATTATGCAAAGTGAGCTGATCCTTTCCACACATATCTCCCGCCTGCATGATACTTCTCTGTCCAGCAAGTTAAATCAAATCTGTTCCCACACGCCACCTTCCGAGGTGATTCCTCACACTCAGTTGTGCTGGGCAGGCCCTGCAGCCACTCAGGCATGACTATTACTGCGCCGTACAATGCAGACAAAAAATTAAATACCCCATGAATGAGAACATCCATCAGCAAGGTTACAAATGGAGCTTTGGTGAGATTTCTGTTACCAGCAGCAGTCACTACCTTGGCCCAGCAGCCAGGTCCCAGCAGCCTCTTGTATCCATGGGAGGAAGCTGAGAAATGGGGCAGTTGGAGAACCTCTGATACTCACCAGGGCTCAGCATCCTGAGTAAAGCTGGAAAGTTTTGAATTAGTGATGAAAAATGCGGTTCCCAGACTACTGAATTGTTTTCTGAAATCCATCAAACTTGTTTGCCTAAGAAACAGTTTTCTGAATATCGAAAACTTTTTTGGTTTTTCTTTATAATACCTCCCCTAATCCCAAACACAGCATTTCATTTTCCCAAAAGTAGCTGCATTTATTTTCTGTCCCCAAACATGCTGAAAATTACTGGTTTGAGATGACATAAGTTGATCTTTACTCTCCTTGCTCCTTGTATGACCAGCACCTACCTCCTCCTGAGGAGTCCAGCTGCATCCCCATGCCTGCCCACATGTCGGCTGTCCATGAGCACAGCGCAGCCGTGTGAAAGCAGACAGGAGCATCAGATGTCCAGGGACCAGTCCCTCCACTGCAACGCCTGCTCTGGTCTGTCGTGATGCCCTGCTGTGGCAAACCAAAGACACTGCGGCACCACTGAACCTGTTCAGAGAGAAGCTTTTGTTTAATAAAACATGAAAATTATTCATTGTGTGATTTAATTTGATAGGAAATTCATGCTGCTCCTGTAATAATTATTATCATTATTGATTATTGCAGTGTGGCTTAGCAGCTGCAGCCAAGGGCCAGAGCCCCACTGTGCATGTTGTGTCAGAGGACAGACCTTGCCTTCACAGACACACTGCGCAGCTAGAACCAGGTGCAAACACAGCGTGGAAATAGTGGTTTTGTTCTGGGTAAGGATCAGGGCTGCTAGCAGACATAGCTGCACCAGGTTGCGCAATGGAGGATGGGAGAATCAAGACCTCAACTGGGCAGACATGGTGCCTGTGGAACGGTGGGCTGTGTCACCCTGGTGTTGCTGTCATTAAGCTTCAGTGTGAACACCCCCTGCAGAGCCCTTTGCTCTGCTCCTCAGCAGCAGCTGTCTTCCAGCCCAAGGCGAGGTGGCCACTCCTCAGCTGGCTGGAGGCTGGAAGGAGGAGTCTGCCAGGGTTTGCTCGTTCCCCAGGTGGATGCCCTGAGCTGGGGTGAGGGTCACAGCTGCACAGAGGGGCAGCACACAGGCACCCCAGGCACCATGCACGGCACGGCCACTGCGTATGGTGCTGAGGCTGCTCCTCCTGCGTTAAATGACTGCAGTTATCAAGCACTGACAAGTGGCATTAAAATTTACTAGCCAGCATAAAGTTTTATTTAAGGGATGGCTAGAGATTTAGTGGGCTCTGCAAGTCCCTACCTTGGCTGTCCACGTCACCTCCAACAACTGCCGGACACAGCCCAGCTGCCCCAAGCCACCAGCTGGGTCGGGGGGCGCAGGGACGCCCCGAAGTGCTGCTCAACCCTTCAAGTCCCATGGCAGCCTCGCGCCCCATGCCCGCTGCTGCCGGCCCCGCCATGCCACCCGCCCAGCACCTGGCGAGGGAGCTCTGCCAGCAGCGCTCCCATTAATCAGTTTGGCAATCGTGAAATACACTACATGCGTACTGGAGTTTAAATCCTGGACTCACTAATGGTTTACTACCCACTAAATCCCCCTTCATGTTATTTAACTTTTAAACCCAAGGAATATTCCAAATCAAAGAGGCTCTGTGTCACGCTCAGTCCATCTCAAAGAGCCTGGAATTAACATCCCTTCATGGTTCGACAGTGCCTGCCGCACTGAGCCACTGCTCTCTCCTTATTAATATTTATGATGGGGAGAGAAAGTTGCATAAATCTTAGTTGATACTTAATTAAACCCCACTTCTTTTGATTTCTTCTCTTTCAGCTCCGCTTAGTGTGGACTGTACAACTATTAGATGCTCATTCTGCAAAGAATAGTCTGGCACGCGCAGCACACACATGGGACTAAATAGGATTTAATGTCTACGGCCACCCCTGCTTATCTCCTGTGAACGGTCCCCCTGTTCATCTGCTGGCTTTTGTCATCTTGGGCTTGCTGGGACATCAGCTGGAGGCTTAAGATTATAAATGCCCAATAGGCTAATGCGAGCCATGGCTGGAAAAGCACAAACCAAACTTCAGCCCCTTTGTTTTGTTTTATCTGTGTCTTGTGTCTGATCTTCGTGTGATTCATAAGGAAACAGTTAACACACAGCTGACATATCTTTGATACAATGATCATAGAGAGGAAGCAGCTTGACCCCTGAAGGTTCTCGCATACGGCAGGATTGACACTTCACATTGACTTTGCTTCAGGCTTATCAACAAATCTAAGCCAATTTTATTAAAGAGCCGCGTGTGGTGTGTGGAACATGCCAGTTAGAGACAACTTCATTTATAGATGGCTCAGAAACCAGGCAAGTGCTTGGCTGATTTTCTTCTCATTCATGTTTTCACTTTGCTGGCAAATTTAACTTTAAAACACTCATTGTGTGTTTCAGTGAAGGATGGAGAATGGTAAAACCCCTCAGCATTTCCTGGCCCTTTTATTAAGAACAGGGAGAGAGCTGCTAGATCCCTGTTTAAGAGTAATAAGGTCTGTCAATGAGTAAGTGGTGGTTGGTGAGAAATGCAAAATGCCGCGGTTGCGGTCTGTCCCAGCCGTACCGGGGCAGTAAATCACCCCGGAGTTAGTGCCAAGGGAAATGCTGCCACACACCCTCCCCATGGCGGGCTCCTGCAGACCTGGTTTGCTGCAGTCAGACGTTTGGAAAACCCTTCCCGCATGACAACTATAAACCCGGCACTGGCGGCCGCCAGAGGCAGGGGGAGCAGTGGGTGTGCAGCTGGGGTGGGGCACCGGCCCCCGGATCCCCAGCACTCCGTGTCCCCGAGCCCCGGCACCTGCCCTGCCCCGGAGACCCTCGCGCCCCCGCTGCTCCCGGGGCTCCTGCCCGCTGCGGGGCTGTGGCTGCTGTCAGGAAGGAAAACTGCGGGGGAAACAAACTCCCAAATCCCACCCCAACTACAGCTAAAACCCTTCTGGGCAGGCCACATGTGCAGCACTGACTTTTCAAAAGTGGTTTACCTGTTTTTTGCTTTATTTTTTAGCTCAGTTTAATGTGTTTGTGGTATTTTTAGTACTGAAAGAGGACTGGGGCAGTGTCCCCCAGGACCAGAAGCGGGGCAGCAAGCCGCCAGCAGGATCCACTGCTCTGAGGCATCATTTGGTAATTATGTCTCTTTTTACTCATGCAAATTTTATCAATATTATTTATATATTCAAAGCCATGTATAAATAATATATACATTTATGCTAAGGTAATTGCCTCAACTAGATTATTTGTCCCAGTTTTTATTGTCTACCCAGATGCTGAATATTAAAAGTATGTTTTCTTGTATGCATTAGTAGCTCAGAGCTGGCTGCCTTGTCGTGGGAACAGCACTTCTGCATCTCTGTGTGTGAGGGAGTGGGGAGACGGCAGAGGGCGGTTTTGGTGAGACCACGGGGCAGGAGCAGAGAGGTGCAGGAGGGACCAGCAGAGAGCAGGGAAGAGCCTGGGGCTGGTGGCATCGCCGAGGCCCCGGGCGAGGGCCATGCACAGCGGTGCCGTCCTGCCTGGTGCTGCAGCCAGCCGGGGCAGCCCCAAGCCCCACACAGCGTGCGGTGCTGCCTGGGGTTCCCAGGGGCCCCCACTCTGCACAGTGCTGGAAGAGCATGGCCCCTCGGCATTCATCTCAAAAGCAAACATGAAGCGCCAGCAAAATGCCCCAAACAACAGCCCACAGGTGGGCTGCCCTCCTAGAGGGGCACAGCACCCGGGAGGGACAGCACAAACCCCGTCCCAGCATCACTCACATCCACCTCCCACCTCCTCACTTACCAAAACTTGACATCGCAATGAAAAAAGATTAGGAGCATTGACAGGCCTGCAAAGGTGACAGCTACAAAGAAATATGGAGCAATCACATTGTCAGAGTGCCTATTAGGAACCTAAAAAACCTCAGCTCTCCTGCACAAGCAAAACTGATTTATGGCACAGCACAGTTCATGAACTCATCAGTGGTTTTGCATGGAGAAGAGATGGATTTTCTTTCAGATGTTTATGGTGTGAGTAGACTGTCCTGAAAGTTATTGTTTGATTTAATAAAATCAGTAGTGCTTGCTAGGGTGAAATAAGAACAGACCTGGATCTTCATCCAAAACACAAGCCTAAACCCATGCTGAGGCCTTAGGAAGCTCCATGCTTTGCTAAGGTAATGTTTCTTGGGAATTACCAGTACCGCCCTCACCAAATGGAGAAACACCAGCACTTAGCAGTCCTGCTTCTCCTGCAGCGGCAGCAGCCTGGCTGGGGTGAGGATTATGTTCCTATCTCCCAAGAAAGCCAAACCATGTAACCTTTCCTGACTGGCTTCCCCGTTAAGGTGTAGTTTTCCCATGTGGTGGTGCAGCATGCGGCAAGCTGGCGTGACCTCCCTGCTGGTGCTGGCGCAGCAGGAGCAGCGGCTCCGGAGGCTGCATGATGCTCACAGCCTGATGCTCGCAGCCCGATTGATGCTCACAGCCCAGTGCTCGCAACCTGGATCTCGCAGCCCGGCTCTTGCAGCCCAATCAATGCCTGCAGCCCGGTGCTTGCAGTGGCAGCCAGCATGTGCTCCTGAATCCCTCCCTTTGCAAGAGAGATCGGTAAAGGTGTGATGTGCAGAAACAGGTTTGGCTTTCTGACAATCTTGTACTTCTGTTAAACATGTAAATGTTTCCTTCTCCTGCATGGGATTATGCTTCAGATGCCCTGGGAACAGCTGTGGTTTATGTAGATTTTAAAGGTGAACTTTCATGCTCAGTGAAATTTTAAAAGCAGCTGATTTACACATGAATCCATTTCTCTGCAAGTGTCTGTGTAGCTGTTTCTCTTCCTTAATGGCTTGTGACTGAAGAGCCCTGCTGCAAAGAGGAGGTTCCCCAGCAGAGGAGCCGTGCCCGCAGCAGCTGCGAGCACCCTGGCTGTGGCCGCGGCCCCATCCCCTTGCCCTGGGCACTGCGGCCGGCCCCGGCAAGGCTGCGGCAGGGTGGGGGCTGCGTCCCCTATGTGCAGTCGAGGCCACCGCAGGGCTGCACCTGCTTCCAACTGCTGGGTGGCTCTCCTGAAGCCAAAAAGCCTCGTCGTAAACACGAAAAGAGCACTTCTGCAGTTACTGGTGCAGGACGGTACGAAGAGTTGTTTACAGGAAGCAAGTGCCGGTGACTTGCCCATCTGCACAGCCTATGGAGTAAGGGATCCATGGGCTGATGTTGCCATTTAATACCCTTTATAGCAAACAGTTCATAAACAGTAACAAAAAAAAGCAAACAGTTCATAAACATAAGCGTGTCCACCCACGCTCCTTCCCGGCCCTGCCCAGAAGCTGCTGCCTGCCCTCTCCTGCCCATCTCCCTCGGAGACCCTCAACCCAGACCCGCGCTGTGCAGGATGCTGCCGCGAGCCTCCGCGGGGCTGTGCCGCAGCCAGGCGCTTGCGCCCGGGCCTGGTTAAAACCTTGCCAAACACCATCTCCTCCAGCCTGTCCCCGGCCCCAGCTCCTGTGGGGACAGCCACTGGCGCGTGGGCGGCCGCTGAGCTGTGCCGCAGCAGCCGAGGAGCACCAGGGACCCAGCCGCCGCGCCGCGAGCTGGCCGCCTGCCCGCTTGCCCCGCCGATGGGGCCCCAGCCATCCCAGCCACGTCCACACCGGTCCCCGAGCCCTCACCAGCCCTGACCCTTTAAAGACGCTCTCTCTTTTTCCTTTAAAAACACAAACTTTAAATGGCTCTGAATAAAATAAAAGAGAATAACTGAACTGTGAAGGGTGATGATTGTATTTCTTTCACTTGTAAGAGAGACCTTTATAACTCTCTTGGGAGGAAAAAAACAATAATGGTCCTTCATGGATGAAGTGCTCTAAATATGGTGTATATTTTTTAAAATACCAGTTCTACAGTTATTGAAACAAATTATTGTTAAATGCATTTACAGCATAATAACTGTGCTAATTTGCTGATAAAAAGCATCCAGCGTTAAACCCCCCATACATTATTTTGTCATTAGCATTTGTTAGCTCCTCTTAGGTATTTTCAGACAGAAGGCTTTGTTCTGTATTTAGCACACAGGCCCTGCATTCCTTGCTCTCCCCTCCCTTTGGGATTTGCTTGTGCGCAGAACTGGAGCTATTTTTTTTTTAAACTTCACGTTTAAAAAAGGAAAATTTATTTCATTTCATTAATGGGCAAGAGAGGAAAAGGGAAGAAGGGAGGAGGGTGTGTGATTTAGTGAGCAGCGCATCATGTGCCAGGCCAGCATCAGCAACAGCTGAGCCAGGCACGAGTGCTGCCCCGAGGGGTGTGGGGCTGTGCCGATCCCCTCGGGCGCCGGGCCCAGACCCACGGGACCATCCCGGCCATGGCCTTGTGCCACCACCCGCCATCTGTGGCAGCATCACGCTGCAGCCGTACTGGGGACTCCCGCCCAGCTCCTGCCCACCAAGGCCAGCACTGCGGGCTCCCCACGAGCAGCATCTGTGCAGCGGGTGTCACAACGCTGCCAGGGGATGGGGATGGGAATGAAAATGGGAAAAGGGAGCCTGGGCATGGCCACGCCACGAGGAGATGGGGCAGAGCGGGTGGGAAGGGGTGGCATGGGGATGCCTGTCCCCGAGCATCCCTGCAGCAGCCAGGATCCGTCCCCTGCGAGGGGGTGAGCAGGTACCGCGGCTGCGGGGACAGCCTCGGTCCATCCCTGCAGCCGCCTCTCCATTGGGCGGGGTTTGCTAAAGCCACCGTTTCCATAGCAACGGTACTGCGATCAGATCATCACCAGGAAAAAAAAAAGGCAGCTTTATTATCAACACGGATCTTCCCAAATTAACCCCTCGCACACCTGATGAGTACCAACAGAGGACTCAGGTTTCGCATCTGGCCCCGGCTGGAGCGGGGGCCCACTCCCAGCCTGCTGGCCTTGTCCCCACCCTCCCACACTGTGAAAGCCTCAGTTTCAAACCCAAAAGATGGTGGCAGACCTTTTCCAAGGGCATTTTGAGGCTGGGGGTTGCTCTGAGTGACCAGGTCTCAGCCAAGCCCTGGGAGCATCCCTGGTCACAGGTTTTTCTCCCCAACACCAGTTGGTGAAGCATCAAAGCACACACCTGGGCGGGTGATGAAAGCGAGGGACAGTGGTTGAGAAGCCCTGCAAGAAAAGCCGTGGGAAGATGTCCAGGACCAGACGGGCTGTGCCTTGTGCCATGGGCGATGAGGTCTCGTCCTGCTCTCTGGGTGCATGCCAGTGCACCACTGCTGTAAAGCCTGGCATTGACAAGCGGGGAGATAGCACGGAGGAAAACATTTTGATCAAATTTCAGTTTAAATGAGGTTTGAGAAAGGCTCAGATTCATAAAAGGCATCAGTGAGTGTGAAGTGAGCATGCCTCACGTGTCCCTGCCCGCCGCAGAGACTGACATGACTGACAGAGGACGGTGCTCCGTCCAGGGCCAGGCTCTCAGCACTGCTCCGCCACACGCGGCTCTCAGCAGCACCGGGGCTGCTGCAAGCCCCCCGCAGGGGAAGAGCGACGGGGGTCTTCTGCATTAATGAAACATTAATTCTCCCAAGTCCCCTGGGAAAGTGTGAGTGTGTTGAGTGTCCTTTGCAATCATAAATGTTTATTATTGGCCATGTTACTATCAAAACTTTAAGTCATCCATTTAAGCAGCATCAATAAAAACACCAGCGGTGTGAAATGTGTGTTTCCTCGTGTAGTGCGGTGCTCGGGGAGCCGTAGGAGTGACATATGGATCAGGTGGAGGGAGGAACGGGGAGCTCCAGGCTCGGGTCCCAGCCCACTTACCCCTCCTGGCTCCATTTAAAACAGGAGATATATATTTCCCCCCTGAAATCCTGAAATATTACTGCTAATTCTCGGTATGAATGTTCCCTGACCCTTCCTGCGGCCTCTAGATGCAGCCGTAGCACAGATAAATAATGATAATAAGTAGCGAGGAGGGAATCAGAGCCGCGCCAGTGAAGAGCGATGGCTGACGGAGATCGCGGGAGCCACTTAACGCAGTGTGACGGAGGAGTTTTTAAAGGGCCCACCCTTGGCGTGTCCCCTGCGTGCCATGCGTCCCACACGTCACCGCCCCCGTCCGCACTGCCGGGCTCCCCCCGCTGCCCCCGAAACTGATGGGCTGCAGAGCGAAGACCTTAGACAAATCAATTAAGATAGCTACTGTATATTGATTAATACCCCGAGCTATAAAAATATAATTGATTACCTGAAGAAGAGCAGAGGTAATGTACAGAGAACCTGTCTGAAAAGTGATCAATACTTACATTCAGGAAACTCACCCAGGAGTATAATTGGACAAAGCAGAATTTGGGCCAAACCAAGCACCGGGAAAATAATTTTGCTAACAACAAGCCATTATGAAGCCTGCAGGACTGACCGCCATCTATCCCAGGTTTAGTTTATGGCCACACCAGCTGTAGAAACATTTTTATTATCATTCCTTTGGTGAAGAAAGTGAGCCTGCGGGACCTGACACTGCTTCTGTGGCCACAGCTCTCCAGGCGTGGCGAGGAGCTGCCCAAGGGGCAGACCTGGGCCATGTTGAGACCCCTCGAGGACACTGCCATGGAGTTTTTGCCAGCACAGCCTGGTGTCACCGTGCCACAGCTGTGCAGAGGGGAGGTGTCCCTGCAGGCACACTCATCCGCTGGCCAAGCAAAGCCGGGCAGTGCTGGCAGGGTGGGCAACCTCAAGGTCCGATGGGTGGGTGGGCGCAGACATGGTGCCAGCCAGCCCTCCTCAGAGGCTGCTTCTGCTTTCCCCTGGGTGCTGTAACACTCGTGAGAAGTTGCTGCAAGGGGAAGAGGAGGAGGGACAGCCCTTGCCGGTGAGGGGAGAGGCTGTGAGACAGACCGACAGGTCTCCAGCTGGCAGGGGGCAGGACAGCAGCCTCCTGCCTCCAACCCACGTGCAGCTGGGCTCAGCCAGCTCTGCTTTGGGAAGCAGTGGGTGCAAAGATGCAAAACACTTTTTTTTCTGACCAGCCTGAAGGCACTGGGTAGACAGAGCCTCTTCCCACGCCAGACAGCCCCAGGGCTGCCCACCAGCACATGCAAATCCCAGGATGTTTCCCAGTTGTTTCTGAGTCTTGGCAGTGTCTTGCTTCTGGCCGAGGCTCCCGGGGAGGCTCCGACCCAGCCCTGCTGAGCGCCTTGCTCACCCGTTCCTCCTCCACCTGTGAAACTAAGGCCAGAGCAAGACCCTGGCCTCAGTGGAGCAGCTCTGCTCCGCCCGCAGCTGCAACCAAATCCCGGCCTCACCCAGGGCCGAGCACTGGAAGCCCCGCGCGCTGGTCAGGCCCTGGCGGCAGCGCTGGCCCAGCGAGTGCCCGAGGTCAGGAGCAGCCCAGTGCATGGAATGCTGCCCTCGTACAGGTGCTAAATCCTCACTTCGTCATTCACAGGGTGTTTGTACAAACGGGGGTGCCAGACTCACTTCCTGCCTTCTAGCGGGGCAAGGCAATTAGCGAGACATGCCACAAGATTACAAAATGCAGTGAAATACTTAAAATCTACCCTCCAGACTAAAGTAAATCAGACATGACTTTGACAAGGTGAAACCAAAGTGATGAAACCAATCCATTGTGCTTGGGGAATCGATCTCCCCAGCAGGGAGTAGAGAGGCCATCGATTCACAGCCTCAGCAGTCAGGAATGTCAAGCTGCCTGATCTAAATTTCTATATGCATCACTCCAGATTAAATGATGGAGGAGCACGCCATGCACAGGCATCCACCTGCTCAGCCATGCCCAGTGGCACCTGCGTGGATTCGCAGGCTGCAGAAAGCCAGGAGCAGCAACGCGCCTGCTGGGCTCTTCCTGCACCTCTGCAGTGCAGAGCCCCGAGCAGGGGGGCTGCTGGCCGAGAGGTGCCGGCGGTGGGGGCCCCAGGCTCGGGGCCGGCACCCCAGCCACTGGGCTGCTGGGGCACGCAGGGGAGCCAGACGCCTGCACCCTGCCCAAGCACTAGGGAGGGTGCGCGAGTTACTGTCTCACTGCAAAACCCACTGCGGTAATTAAGATTTCATTCTTAAAAATTAGTCTGGAAACACGAGCTCTGGCTGCAAGGAGCCCAGGCTGTGTCCGCGCGGTGGGGATGCAGGCAGCGAGCACGTCTCCGGACCGGGACGGGGGTCAGGGCGCGTCACGCGTGACAGCATGCTGGTGGGGCAAATGCAATCAGCTGCTTTGTCATTGTCATACCAGGCAAGGCCATTAGTTTTGTCAGTGTGAGAATAAAGAGCCGTCTCTGGGGAGAGATGGAAAAACTCGATCCGGCTCCCAGCAGCCCTGAGGGGGTTGTGTTTTACCATTTCTTTATGACTTACCAGCTGGAACAAGAGCAGACTTAGCAGTCACGAGTGGCAGGAGCATTTTCTGCTTCCAGCTCCCACTGGGAGTTTGTGACAGAATAGCAGGGACTTGTGGTAGGAAGCTGAAAAGCCGAAGAACAGATTGAGGAAGGGAGGGAGGATGGTGGAGTTCAGTTGTGCCAAACCTGAGATACTTCCGGCGTGCGCTCTGCCCTGTCCCACCCCTGCCAGCACGCGGGGGGCTGCACACCCCAAAGGCATTTTGGGGATGGGGCACAGCACACGGCCCGTGTCACTGCCCCACACTGTTCGTCCCTCTCACACTGAAGCCGCCCTCTTTGTAGTTTTTAGAATCCCAGTAAATTTTCAGCGCAGAGACATTTAGGTGTAAGTGAAGGATGCACAAGCAGCTGCAGCAGAAGGAGGACTGCCTGGGAAAGGCCCGTGCGCTTTGCAGCATCCCGCAGCGAGGCGAGCTCAGGAGGAGGGCAACGAGTCCTGGGTCTGGGTGCTTGAGCTGGGCCGGGCCCACCAAAGCGAGGGGTGGCAACTGGCTCCTGCTACCCGGCTGGGGCAGCAGATTTGCGTGCAAATAATTCCTGGTCTCCAGACTCATAAAAAACTCCAGACTCATCAGAATAAATACGTTTTGCCTCAACTTTTTTCATTCACTGAAGGAATACATTGCTCTTTCTTAGCAATTGTATCTCATGACATATTTAACCACTTTGGTAATAGAGATAATGAGATAATATACACCAAGTAATTTAAAGTGCCTGTGGCCTCTGTCCCTGCTGATAACAGCTGCAGGACATCCTGCCAGTTACCAAACAACTGCTTCTTTGTTTCTGTCACTTTTGCTGCTTTAATACACGGATATGACCCATTTCCCTGGGAAAAGCCCGGGTGGGATGGGGCAGTGGGAGCCTGCAGCCAGCTGCCTGCGCTGCTGGGCACCGGGGAGCCGGCCACCAGCACCAGCACCTGGAGAGGGGTCCGCAGAGCTGCCTGCAGCCCTCGGAGGGGAAACCACGTGTGATGGACAGGAGAAGCAGGTTGGTATCAGTCAAATAATACCTCTCATTAGTCTTCTGTAAACCAGGAGATAAGGCAGTGAAAGGGACAGCTGCTCCTTCTACTGTGAAGTGGGTGGGGGTTTCCTGTAGCAAATTTGTCAGTGACAGGAGAATCTCCCACGTGAAGGATTCCTCCAGAGCACACTCAGGTACAGTTCAGCTTGCAGCAGAGCCATATCAGCCCTTCCTACGCGCCGACCCCAGGAACCCAAATCTTTCTTAAAAGTGCTCTTCAAGCTGCACCACCAACCGAGGGTCAAAGCTCACGGCACCGACGCACTACCTGGTGGTAACGCAAACACACGGGCACGTCCTTACAAGATGCCCAGCCATTTTCAAAATGGCATCCTTGAAAATGTGAGCGTTTTGTTTTCAACATTCTTTAAAACTTACGCACAGCAGTGTCTGCCAGCAGAGCACAAAGGAGAGTCATGAGAGCGAAGTGATGCTGAGCAACGCAGCCTCATTGTCAGATCTGCACGAGTGCAAAACCAGGCAAACAGCATTACTGTAGCTCTAGAAAAAAAAATTAATCCTTACATATTTAAAATATTACCATTTTGATAAAGGTATAAGAGCTTCTAAGTTATTTGCTTATTTTTTAACCTCACAAAATCCATTTGCAGTTATTTGTAGCAATTCCAAATGAAACATACACTGGCAAACGCAACTGAAAAAAGGGAATAATCTTGGTACACGATAATTGTTTATGCAAAATAAACTGTCACTGCCAATGTTTGGCATTAGCATACATCTTTGCTGACAGTATTTTAGTAATGTTCTCTCTTCTGTGTGAGTTATGTTTGCAGTTACAAGGTATGAAACACCACCCAGTACCTACACCAGCTTCAGCTTCCCACTCTTTCATATCACAAGATTTTTGTACTATCTGAAATCTTTCAAAATTCCATGTTTGTAGTTACAGATTAAATAATATTAAATAGTATTAAACTTGAAAGATTTGTCTCCAAGTAGCAAATAGATTCCCCATATTATTCTTTACTGTAAGTAGTTGTTGTTATATCTTATTCATCTGGAAAATAATTTCAAACAGCCATGAAAATAGCGGATTTCTCTCTGTTAAAATGATAGTCAGAGCCTGGGCCGCTGACATATAGTAACATGATTCACTTGGACAGTTACTGACTGCACATCCAATTCATTTCTTCTCTAGAGCACCAAGTTATTATCTGAAATGCACAAGGTGTCTGGGGGTAACATATGATCAGCCAGGGACGCTTTTGACGGCTTGAAGAGCAATCAATAAAAATTGTCTCCAGCAGTTTTGTAGAGTATGGAAGTTGGTGGTGAAATGAAGTGATGGAGATTAACTAGTGGAAGTCAATGCCCTGGTGCTGTGAACCCTGTTTTTTAATTAAAGATCCAAAGCTGCTTTTCAGTTGAATAGGGTTTTTTCCCCCATACCAAATTCTGTGCTGAAGGATAACTTCCCTCCACTCTGCGTGTGCACGAGTGCGTGTGCCCCATGTAATAGCTGCTGCTTCCTCTGTCTGTCCAGGGCTTTTGAGCCGCTGCAGCCTGACAGTGAGATTTGCATTAGCTGGTGGCACTGGCTTTGCTTCAGCCTGGAGCAGCGCAGTTCCCTCTTTACACTTGCCGTTTAGGAGGATGCTTTGCCATTGTGGACAGTCACTGTTGCTCACTCTTTGGAAATGCATTTTAAGGATAATCTTGAAAATTGTATTGCCCAAATTGATATTTTTGCTCCCAGCTCTGTAACCCAGACATATCCTTCCTGGACAGCTGTTGGTTCATCCACTACAAAAAGGACCTGTAAGCTACTAGTCTTACATGAAAATCATTTAATTTAGGTCTCATATTTACGAGTCTGCATGTACTCTCTCTGAGGTTAATGCAAGTTTTTCAATTAACATTAATAGTGTGGGACTGGGTTCTGCTCTCCTTGCAGAGAACAACATTTGTTTTGTGAGTAAGCATGTTCTGCAAAGGCTGCTGTTCTTTATTGCTCATCTGCACGGCAAGGAGGTGTTTGCATCACTGAAATGGGTTGTGGCAATGTCATTGAAGGCACCTGCCCACTCCCAGAGAGCCAGGGATGACCTCAGCCTGTCAACCCTGAGGAAATCCATTTGCCATTTTAGCATTTCTTAGTGGAGGAGAATTACCTCTCTTTAAAGCACTCTGCTAATTTTCTTCTATTAAACACAGTACAAAGCTAGATGTTTTTGATGGTGATGTGATAATAAACATGTAAGGACTTGTTTACAAAGAAATAGTTACTGTTTGCTAAATAGGTTTAATGGAAAACACCAAAGCTCCCTGCTGGGGTTTACCACAGGACCACCGTGTATGTACGGTGGGCAGTCCCGAAACAGCATGCTCTTTGCGTCTCATCTATCAACTACTTGAGCTCAGAAAAGGTTTTTGTAACAGCTCCAGTGCCCAAATATCAGATGACTGCATGCTTTAAAGCAAAACTTTCCTCCTGTCTACGCAAGTGTCTTTCCTATCTGTGCTATGTTAAATATTTGGATTTATGCGGATGGCATCTTTCAAGCTAGCCTGGCGAGGCTGTGCTTCTACAAATGGTATGCATGTCAGTTCCCATAACAGATGCCGCTTTAAATGACACCTTCCCAGCAGGGCAAGAGCTAGATAACCTCCAGAAGAAGCCCTGAACTCCAGCTCCTGCGAGCCGAGCCTGGCCCAGATCCTGCAGCAGGAACCAGCCCGTGCAGCCGGCCGACCTCGCGGCTCTCGTCTGCAGCCATTGCTGCCGGCCAGCGGCACGGACCTGGTGTCGTTCACCAACTGGGGGGAAAAAGCAGTCATGGAATCTGCTCCCAGTTCCCGGGCTGTGGTGGGGTCAGGCCCCTGCCCCAGCTGCAGAGCACAGCGGGGACGCGCGACGCAACCGCTCTGCATGGGAGCGGGCGCGGGACCGCCCGGCGCTGCGCTGCCCATTCCCGGTGCCCGCCACCTGCGTGCGCGGTGCCTGGCCTGTTACTGCCAGATAACTGCTTGGGGTTTGGACTGCTGGAACCCAGCCCTTCGGCTCCTGGTTGCAGTCCAGCAAGATGCCCACAGGCACAGTATAAAGTAAATGGTAGAAAAGGTGAATTATGGTTTGAATATAGCAGCGCATGGAGGCAAAGACGGCTTAACAGCTTAATTTAGAGCCACTGCGAGGTGTGATGATGGGGAGCAAAGAGCAAATGCTCACACTGCTGGGGTGAGAGAAAGACCTGGCCTTTGGCCCCAGGGGGGCACTGGGATGCTCCCCCCCCTCCAGCTACAGGCAGACGTAACTGCGGCCTGGGCTGCTGCAGGCCAGGCAAACAAAGCCTCAGAAAGAGAAGGAGAGAGGAACGGGGCACTGTGGCCGCTCGGGCTGCAGCCCAGCCATGCCGCGCTCGCAGGCTCCTCTTCGAGGAGCCGCCGGCGCTGGGCAGGCAGCAGGCTCGGCGGTGCTCCGGGAGCCTCGCGCCTCACAGCTTGCTGTAATCCACAAGTAAGGGCTGGCTGCATGGGTTTGAACTATACCACTTGGTTTAATAAGAAATGTATAAAAATAATAAAAATGGAAACTCATGGATATTATTTGTCAAGTGTGCGCCTAGCAACTCCCTGTTATTTCACATATCGTTCTAGTGGGAACATAAGTAAAACACATTAGCAGTAATTTAAAGTTGCTATGTGCATTGATTATTTATACCCTTACATAAAACTCCAGTCTCTCTGTGCAGCACACCAGCCTTGATAAACTGTGTATGTTAAATCACAATCTCCGAATATGTGGACAGAATCTCCAGGCGAATATTGTAGGTTTTTTTAATATATATAGAGAGAGATAGATCCAGTCTTTGGTAGTGACTTGTTTGGTTCAAGTGCATCTCTAAATCACACTATACATATAAATAATAAATAAGGGAGGCTCATATCCTTAATATTATTCTCATGTCTTATTAAACTAATATTTCAAAAAACTTTTATTTTTCCTTTAGTTGCAGGTCACCGCTAAAGTTAAAAAAAAATTACAATCCCGCTCTGATGCTTCACAGGAAGAACGCAGGAGTCCCCGGTAAAGCACAGGCATGAATGATTATTCTAATTGCCTGGAGATGCCTTCTGAGAGATGGAATAATTAAGCGGTGAGATGATTGAGACCTTCGGCACCTTTGTCTGCGTTCCCCCCCCAGGCCCCCTCCTCCCAGGCATGGAGAAGAAAAGGACCATTTTCTGAAAGCATGTTTTATTTTTCACTTCATCACGATGAACATTTTATTTGATTTCTTGCCACGAAAATCCTTCACTGCATCTGGGCCATTTCTTACGGCCCTTTGTGCACAGCTTTACTTGCAGAGGGAGAGCAGAGCCGGCTC
>VXAL01011477.1:97111-113213 GCA_013399475.1 Chauna torquata
AGCGGGCCCAGAGTCACCTCCTCCCCTCCCTCTCTTCTTCCTGCCTGTCCCTCCCTCCCTCCCTGCCTTCCTTCCCCCTTTCTTTCTTCTTTTTTACATCTTTTCTCTTTCCCTGTTTGTCTCTTCCTTTCTCTTTCTTCTCTTTTCTTTCTTTTCTTTCTTCAGTTGAGATTAATTAATGGGTCATTTCTTCCAAGGAATTTGAAGGCTCTCTTCCCAGCCATCACTTGGGCTAGTGCCAGTGTTTCATTGTGACTGTTCTGTAAATCCCATCTGTGGCAGACTGAGAAAGAAGAGAAAAGAACCGGTTTGAAAGACTCGGAGATTTTGCCCCTGAAATGAATTGCGCTGTCTTTTCAAGGACATCTTCAGGAGTCACAAATACTAGCATAAATACTACATGCAAATAGAGAGGGAGCCTCTACAGCTCCACTGCAAGAGTTGTTCCCTCCAGCACAATGTGCTGCACGATCACTGTTTGGGAACAGCCCTGCATTCAGAGAGCAGTCGAAAAAACAACTTTTTCTTGTTAAAAATAATTATATCTTGTCAAGTATGGTGGCATCTGCAAAATATCTGTTAATCTAAATTACATGATACTTGAAGAGCAGAACTGGAAGCTGTACTGATGGTATTTTTTCTCCCTCTGCACTTTCAGAAATTCAATTAACACGTTCATACAGTCTGTGCACCACTCCTGAAGGAGCTACAGAAGCTATAGGAGCCATAGGAACTATAGAAGCTATAGGAGCCAACCTTTCCTGGAGATTTTTTGCCAGCGCCCCGTGTGACGCCTGTCCTAGCTCAAAGCATCACCTAAAAAAGCCATGTGCCTGCCAAGCACCCCAGCCTGTGGGAGCCCTGGGCGGCAGCCTGTGCAGACAGCAGGTTTCAGCAGTGGCCGTAGCTGGGGCAGAGCTCACCATGAGCCTGGGTGCTCAGCACTTGGTGCTTTGCCCACTGCCCCAGCCCTTGCTGCTGCTGGGCCCTGCAGGAGGGGACCTCCGCAGGCGCTGCAGCGAAAGCCCTGTGCTGTGATCCTGGAGCTCCTCTTGGCTGGGGACTGCCCCAGGCAGGTGGGGCTCTGTTTGTTCGTTCATCCTTGACAATCTCGGGAGTTTAGATATGAATCTCTTGATTTCTGCAGACCAAGTATGCATGGGCAGTGGCTGAGCATATTCAGCCTCCTTTCTGCTGTGCAGCAATAGCTGTTCCCTGTCCAGGACTTCTGGGCATTGCCTGCACATCTGCTGGTGAGTGTCTAACTACCAAAGAGGATTTCAGACAAGAGAAGAATCCTTTGGGAACCCCCAGCTCTCTCCCTTCTGCTTCTGCTGACTGGGGAGAGCCACTGTACATGTGAAGCCAGGGTGCCTGGAACATAAAGTCACCGGTGATAGCAGGAATGGGTGAAAATACCTGGTGCTACATCATGAGTCCCGATCAGCTTGTGCACATACGCCAGGGAAGCAGGAGCTGGGAAGGACCAAAAGGAGGAACGTGGCTATAAGCAGATTAGAAACACAAAGCCGTCTGAGCTGCGCACGGCCACTGGGACTGCGTGGCGAAGAGCAAGTGCTGCTGCCCCGAGCAGGCTGCAGCTGATTACCAGCGACACATCCTGGGCTGTATCCATGGCAGAACAATGAGCCCTGGCACGGCCGCCGAGCATCCTGGCACCTCCGCGCTCCGGCTCTATCTGCACACACACATCTGTGCCACCGCCGCTGCGTGCCAGCGGGGGGGAGAGCCAGCCCTGCCATTGAGCAACATCCGCAGCCGTCATCCTCCCAGGCTCCTGCTATGCACAACACACTGCCTGACAGCTGAGGCCAGACGCTTTTCCCAGGCTAAGAGGATCGGGGAGCTTTCAGATGCTATGCCTGGACGCTTCTCATCCGAGCGCTCGGGCGGGGGCGTGCCGAGGCGCACGTGTGGGCCAGAGTCGGAGAGGTGTGGGCAGAGGGAGCTGGGGCTTTGGCTCCAGCACAGTGCTCATTATCAAAACCTGTGAGACATTTGTTAGCTCGTTAGCACTCTGGGCTCTAGACTGCTCGCAGGCTGGCGCGGGCTGCTCTGAGCACGACGGGGCTGCGCACCCGCAGTCCAGTGTGCTCACCCGCTGCCGGTGCTCCAGGTGCAGCAGTCTGGAGGCCAGCTTGCTCTCCTGAGTTTGTGGTCCTCGTCCACCAAGGAGCAGAACGCAGAGCCAGCAGTTTCCTCTGGAAGTGCCGGAGACATCTGAGGGAGATGGCAGAAATTGGGTCCATGCTCTGAGGATGCACGCCAAGAAGAAAAGACACAGCATGCCCTGAGGAGAGCCCCTGCCTGAAGGACCTTGTGCTCGTCAGTTTTCTCTAGTCCAGTTCTCTAGTCCTGACTGCATGCAGCCGTGAGGTCCACTGCTCTCACGGTGTGAACCAAGGTGCCAGCAAGTGAAAGAGGCACAGAAGCCAAATATGCAGGCATGGTGCGGGTTTCTTGGGTTAAAGGTGTGTGTGGTTAGAGTCATGGAGTGCTCTTAAATTCCTCACTGATCCTAGCTGTCACAGAGCATCACCAGTGGGTAGCGCTTCCCAGGGAATGCCAGCAGCCTCCCACGCTGCCAGCGATGGCCTGGCCTCAGCTGCTGGAGGCAGCACCGCAGCTGGCCGCTGGCCGCGCGCGTCCCTGGCAGTCCCCAGCTGCGAGGCAGCCGGCCCGCACCCTGCACAGCCGCTGCCCGCTGGGCACCGGACCCCGCGTGTCTCCAGTCCTGCCTTCTCTGAGGCCTGGCCTCGCACAGCTGCAGAGCCTCAGCACATGGTGCCCGTGTCAGCCCCTGGGGAGAGCAGGAGACAAGAAGCAATCCCAGCGCCTGTGCCGCAGCCTCGGGTTCAGTGGAGAGGAGAAGGAAGTTATGGGGGTGGGTCAGATGGAATGAGGAGTTTGGGCAGGACATGAGACAGGAGTCGGAGGGCTGAACGGGCAGCCCGCAGCAGGGCAAAATGCCGCCGTCCAGCACAGCCGCGGGCTGCCCGCTGCGGGCGCGCTGACGCCTCGGCTTGGCAGCTGCCAGGCAGGTGCGGGCGGCACAGAGCCTCGCTGCGCTCTGCCTCGAGATGCTGATACCACGCAACACTGCTCCCGAGTCCCACCGCAGTCAGCGAGACATACGTGAGTGACAGCAAACAACCAGCTCCACACCAAGAGGCAAAGCAGGCTTTGACAAACACTCACTAGAAAATAATAAAGTGGCAAAATAATTCTGCATCGGACACACTTACCAGAGCATAAAGAGTCTGAAAAGGAGACAACATCTTGTATCATCTATCTTCCTTAAATACCCAAGCTGTGACAAAGTGGAAAGCAAAATTATGATGAATGATCGGACATATTTAGTCTGTACCTGTGCTCTTTAACTAGGCCTGGTGAAATGGGTGCTAATGAAAAGCAGAACACCTACCAAAAAGAGGAGATTTCATTGAAAACAAGTCTTTATTACAAATTGGCACTTCGTTTTCATAAAGTGCATAATGAAGGTGCATATTGTGACATAAATTAAAACAGGCAAGTGATGGGTCAGCACTGCAAAACATTACACAAAGACAAATCACCAGTGAGCCCTCGACAATGGCTGTATCTCATTTACAATTTTTCGAGTACATTTTCAGATTGTGAGGGAACACAGCTAGGTTTTGTTCATAAACGGCATGCCATCATTTATTTTACTGCCTCATTTGAATATGATGAATACTGTAGCCCTTTATTTGTTCACAACAACCAAATAATTGTAGATCCGTGGGTTTCTGGGCAATTAATCACATTTTTTTCCTCCAACAATCCACTATAAACATGACATTGAACAATAAAGTACATTAACCTCTGCTTTGCACAAAAACTTTGCTTATTTAAACAGCGCAAGGGTATCGGCTCTCGTTCTCCTTCAGGATGCAGCCAGATGTGCCACAGGGTGCTGGGCCCTCTGGGATGGCACTACCTGCAGCCCTCTGCCACCTGGGACATCCCGGGACATGGGAGAGCCAACCTTGGCACTTGTGTGCTTCCACAGGGGCAGGACAGCCACCAGTACCACAGGCATTGCACGGCACTGTTTGGCACAGCATGGCACAGCATGGCTCGGGGTGGATCGGCACAGCTCGGCTCGGCACAGCGCAGCACAGCTCAGCATGGCACAGTATGGTACAGCACAGCTCGGCACAGCTCTCACGGCACAGCATGGCACAGTAGCCAAGGGACTGGCAGCACCTGCCAGGACTGAGGGTACGCTCTCGGGCTGGAGGGCAAGCAGCTGGAAAGGATGGGGCAGAGCCACCAAACAGGGAAACAAACGGGGAAGGTGTGGCAGGAGAGGTGGTGGATGCGACGTGACCTGCAGCCTCTGCATCACCCAGCGAGAGCTGCATCCAGGCGGGTCCGGCCCCGACTTCCTCCCTGCCGGCAGCCCGGACCACAGCCCACGCCAGGACACAGGGATTGCCTGAGGCTTCCCTGCATGCGTGACAATGGCTGTTCCTTCAGCTATGACGCTAATCATGGGCAGGACCACTTCAGTGAATTTCTGACTCCAAAGAAGATGCCCATCAACGATTCACACGTCCTCTTTTTCCAGAAAAAAAATCCCAAATCTTCCCAAAATGAGAAGGCATTTTCGGTGCACAGCCCTGGCTCCAGCCGCCCCTGGCAAGCCTGTTCAGCGCTGCCCGTGGCAGGATGCTTGTGCTGCAGCTGCTGCCAGGCGAGGCAAGGCAAAGTGAGGGCATCGCCGCCCCTCCGTCGGTCACGGCATCGAGCTGAGCCCCGGCTGAGCCCTGGCAGCTGCGCCACGCCTGGCAGCCCAAGGTGCGAGGCTGGGCAGCCTGGCCCCGGCCTGCTCTGCAGTGCTAAACCTAAACATATTTTTCTTCGACATTCCTGTTATTTTTAACATTTTGAAAAATCCTGTTTGTGTTTTTTTTTTTTTTTTAATCTACCACTGGGGATAGAGCCTGCCTGGAAAAAATGTGAGTGCAGCCACTGTTAAGCCATGAAAAGCAGCGACTGGACCGTTATCTAACACTGTTGTAAGGTTACTATTTATCTAGAGCAACTGAAGTTGGCACTCACATCTGGTGCCTGGTACTTAGTGCAATTATTTATGATTTCCACCAAGATTTAAAAGCTCATCGCCGGCCTTGTAATGCAGTAACTGATTGCACTGCTAATGTAATTAAGAAAAGATTATGATGTCCACGTGGCACACCAGATGGTGGCATTCATAGCAATCGGCACACACAACTGGCAGACAACTGCACAAGGGCAGTGAGGCTCAGGCAGCTGGAGTGCTTCCTTTCGTGCCATGCGCTCGGGGAGGAGGGGAGGCTTCACCCGGCCTGCGGTGCCCCGGCTGGCAGCCCCTGGCCCTTGCCGCGCAGCACAGCACCCACCCTGGGCATGTCACCCCCTGGGGCCCACGCACCCTGTGCCTGGCAGCCCTGTTCCCCTGGCACCGCGGGGCTGCGCGGGGGTCCCGCTTGGCAGCTGCGCACGGCCGCTGCTGGCACCTGTCCCCGCGCAGGCGCTCCCTGCCCGTGTCGTGCCGGGATGGCAGTTGGGCAGCTGGACAGAAAGCAGGCGGCGGGCAGTGCACTCACGTTTCTGAGAGCTTCCCTCACGTTGACCCCCCTGTGGCAGATGGACTGCTCTTCCCAAGCGGTGCTGAATTTAACTTCTGGAAATGGAGAGTGCTGCTGCGCTGCTTGGAGACCTTGCCCTGGACGGGGACCCCGCGCGGCTCCCCTGGCATCGTGCACCCTCGCTGGGACCCCCTGGGCAGGAGAGGTTCCTCTCTGGCACCGCTGGGCACGCTACCTAGGATTAATGCCCACTCTCTTGTTGGACCTTCTGTTGCGGAAATAATGCTGCAGCTTTGACTTGCTTCCAGCAGAGCAACGGAGAAAGCAGAGTTAATATTCAGTTAGAACACAGGAGTGTTTGCTCTTGGAAGCAGTAATGTATGCAAGGAGCTTGTGTCACCTAAAGCCCATTCAACATTGTGCATTGCCTTTCCTTGCTATTGCGTGTGAATTTAATAAAGTGGCTCTGACTCATTCGCCCTCAGTGGTGCAGCTGACATAAGTAAATACGCAGGCTGTAACCTCGCTGGAGATTTTATACCATCTGTATTTACAACATGAATATTTCAGCAAATTTGACATTTTGGAGACTTCTGTCTCCCAGGTTTAGTGACGACGAGTATCTAGGTCAGGAGTGCCGCAGGTTCACAAGCAGCATCCTGTCAATAATTTAATGCTCTAAGTGCTAAGCAGCGTTAGCAGGACGCACTCCGTCACTGCAGGGTTTGTTGGCTCATTGAGCTGACACAGTTTTGAAGCAACATAAAAACAGTTTTTGATCTCTTGCTGCTGGCCTCTGCCTGAAAAGCATAAAGCAGGAAGCAACCCTGTGGCAGCTATTCTGCTAATGTCACCATAATGTGGACACTGTTTTACTGTCACTTTTAAGATGAAAACCGAAGCACCCACGGCAGGATAGGATGAGGCATTTCTCAGCCCCGTTTCCCGCTGCCGCGCGGCTAGGGAAGACAGGCAGCCATCACCCTCCGGAGCACGGCGCGCGGCTGTGCCCTCTGCCAAGCCCTGGAGCACTTGTGCTTGGGCAGTCGCCAGCCCGGTGCGGGCAGGATCGGCCTTGCAGCGCCCGGCTCTCCTCCGGGCCCTGCCCGCGGCGCAGCGCCATCCCTGGGGGCTGAGACGCTGTGGCGGCACCCCACCGGTTTGGTCTCAGATGAGCCCAGGTGGGGTTTACAGGCACAGGGTTGGATTCTGCAGTTACCATCTCACTGGAGAGGGCAGCAGGGTGCCCTGAGCACAGCTCGGTGCTCTGTCACAGAAACAACCACCGGCCCCAGCCCCGGCCCCGGCCCCACTGGGGATGGCGCAGGTCATCACACCTGCGGAGCCTGAGGTGCTGATGGCCCTGATGGCCCGAGTGGCCCCACCTGGCCCTGCAGCCGCCCAGGGGCCAAAAGCACATTTAAGCACAGCTCTGGGCCTTCAGTCCCTGCCTGAGCTGTGCTGTAGGGTGCTCGTGCTCTGTTGTGGACTTTGTTGATCCAGATGCATGTGTCTGCAGGCACGTGCGCTGCTGTGGTGGGGCCTGCTCCCCATCCTGCAAAGGCTTGCTGGTGCTGCCATGGGCTTCCAGGCTGGCAGAGCACTGGTGCACCAATTCCTCCCTTCATAGTGGGGAGGGTGGCACCCACAAGAGGAATGCAACAGCCAAAAAATGAAATATGAGATGAGCTGTTGTAGTAATTCCATGATCACCCAAGAGATGAAGGAGTAGAGTGTCCTGCAATCAGATCTTTGACAGAAAAAGAAGGAATTCTATGAATAGGCCTTCCTGTTAAGCTCAGGTGAGATTTTCTTTTTTTATGAAACCCTACTCTTAAAATAATTACATGGAAAATGCTGCATTTCTTCCAATATAAAAGCTATGCTTGGCACAAGCCTCTTTTCAGCTAGAAAGGATGAGGAAGAGCCCTTTTCTTTCTAACATCAGCTCATTATCATGCTGTTGAGGCATATTATAAACACCGGAAGGAAAGTGTGCTTTCACGATGTGTTGAACCTCCCTTTGGTTAGCAAGAAATCAATGATCCCAGTAGCAGAGGAGGAGTCCTGCATTAGAAGTGTCAGCTCTCTGTGGATGTGCTTTGAGGGAACCACGTTCCTGTAGTTGTGGAACAAAAACCTTAAAACTTACATAAGTGTAAACTCAAAGCTGGGAAGAAAATAAAATGGGATGTCAAGTTACGTGTTCAAAAAACAGCGTCTCATTAGTGATACTGGATGACCTGTAGCTTCTGCTATCACGATACCTATCCTCTTGTACTTCCCAGCAATACAGAAATCTTTCTGGGGGAACGGCTGATGCACTTCATTTTGGTTTCTTCTCCCTCATTGTAAGGATTAAGTGTGTATTCCTAAAGGAATCCCACAGAATGTTGTTTCAAGTATTGGTAAAGATGAAAGGACACTAAAGCAGGTGCTGAGTGTGCAGTCCCTTCCCTGCCATCATTTGCACTGTGTGGTGGATTGTGCAGGCAATTGAACCACTGGAGTGCTCAGAATCAGCCAGTGGGGCCAGCAGCACCGGGGGTCGGGGGGGGCTCAGGTTTTTTGGTTGATTCTCTATTTCTGAGCTCATGCCCCCATGTCTGCTCCTGAGCCTCAGCTGTGTAATCCAACCAGGTCCTGCCTGCACCTGAGGGTGCAGTGAGCCCTTGGGGAGGTGACTTTGTGCTTGGGGACAGCTCAGCGAGGCTGGGGAGGCTCTCGCTGCTCCTGCTGGCTGTTCAGTAAGGATATCTTCCAATTTTTCTGATCTCCCAGTGATACTGTAATTGTCCAGTTATGACCAACTTTGGCATCGTTATGCACACTGAATCCTGTCAGACGGATGAGAAGCTCGCTGGGGTGCTAATATGCACAAGCTGCAGTAGCCAAGGAGCCAAGCAGCAGCATCTAATGCTGCCAGCTGGCCTGGGAATTGTGATGGTGGAAGCCAATGCCCTCTTAAAGGAGGAGATGGGGCCTGTGGTGGTGCCTGGCATAGCTGTGCTCCTGCACACCTTGCAGCAGTGAGGAACAGGGCTGGAACTGGGGGCATAAATTCTCTGGCTGCAGCATTTTAACAAATATGTTAATTATTTCTTTAGGTTTAGTAAGAATGAAGGGTGCTGGCTGTGACTCTGCTTTGGTAAGTTTGAAGACTAGAACTGTGCTTTTGGGGTCCTGTATGGTGAAATAAAGAAGGGGCTGCTCTTAGAAAGTCTTGCAAAGCTAGCTGAACTGTGACTGACTTACCGGTACTGCCTGCCCCAAATGGTCACCTATTAAATTATTCACTAGCATTCCTTTGTACAAACACCAGGTCATTTGAATGCTGTTGGCTGCCAGCACATTCCTGGGACAGCAGATTTGCATCCATAATAGCCACCGACCGTGGCTTTTCCCTGCACATGTCCCCAGGGAGGACTCAGTACAGTGGTGAGCAGTATGCGTTGTGTCCAGCTCCCTCTGGCTGCTGGACACCCCAGGCCAGCCTCCAGCCCATACCGGTGGGCCCTGAGCAGTGAGCAACTGCTGCAGTGACCTGCTCGTTCTTGGAGGAGAGGGCAACTTACGCCTGAGGCTTTGCTCCTGCTTCAAGGAAGCCCTGACAGTACCTGCCCTAAGCAAGAAAAGCAAGGCAAGCACCAGCATTCCATCTGAGAATGTTTGCAGAGAAAACATTATTTCCCCAAATGTGTTCATCATTCAAAATCATTCAAGCAAAAGTCTCCATCTTACTGTAGCTATTATTCATAATCTGAGAACCTGGGTGTGTGGCAGTCCTTGGTAATTAAGCCACAGAGTTTTTTCTGCCCTGTCTTTGGGTAGAAGAGCAGCCATAGCTCAGTCACAGCATGTCTCTGCAGAACAAACAGGACTGGCCCCTGCAGTGGGGCCTGGGGAGCCTGGTTTCAGTATTGAGCCATTAAAATGGCAGTGCTTTGGGCAAACTACTCCTTGTGCCACTCTGGGCTGCTCATGGTGCTGCTCTGGCCCTGGCTTCCACGTCATGGGAGGGAGCTGATGGAAGTCCCTGTTCCTGCGCAATCTCTTCAGATGAGGACTGCCTTGACCTGTTGTACAGGAGCAAGGCTGAACGCCTGCCCTGGTTGTGGCACTCACTTGGTGCTCTGTAAATCACAATTATCACTGGCAATATTGTTGTATGTTGATGTTCCATTGTTGTATGTTGATGTTCCATTGTTGTATGTTGATGTTCCATTGTTGTATGTTGATGTTCCATTGTTGGTAACCAAAGTGGGCTATAATACTATGTGAGGGCTTACTTATACTTGGAAATATAGCATCAGTGCTATTTAGTAATGACTATAGGATAAGAAAGTAAATAAATCTGAGAAATAGTACTCTTTCCAGATTAGCTTTGTCTTACAAGGTGGATCACAGAAACAATGGTTCACAGCAATTAGCTGCAAAGGCTATTTTGATAATTTTCCAGGCATTAATCACCTGTGATGTTCCAGGTAGTGAATGTACTTGCAAACAATGATTTCCTAAATGTGTGCAGGGTAGGACTGGAGGAAGTTAGCTGGCAGGGCCGGAGCTGGCTCACGTGCGAGGTCCTGGACACTAGCTTGTAGGTGCTGGTGGGATGCTGCCCTGCATCTCCCCTGATCCCAAGGCAAACCCATTCTGGAGTGTCCCGCAGTCCTGTTATGGGGGAGAGCAGCCAGAGCCAGCATCCTGCAGCTCTGCTGTGTGCAGCTGGTCCCTGCCTGCTCCTGCCCCAAAGCTGCCAGGCTCCAAACCTTGGCCTGTGGTGAGGGTGCAGGTGCTGACCCAGCCCGTGGCCAAGCACCCTCCCAGAGGGGCTTGGCTGCCCTGGGGAGCCTGCCAATGCAGGGATGTGCCCGTGGCTCTGGCTGCTCTCACTTGGGGTTGCCTGTGTTTCTGCTTATTGCAGTGAGACAACCCTGCAGGGCTCCACTGAGCAGCTGACCCTGCAGCCTTTAATTCAGTGAACTATTTAAGTATGTGCTTAAAATTGAACATCTGTTTTAGTGCTTTGCTGACCTGGGGCTAAGTGAGAAACTGATAACACTAAATAGGTTGGTTTTTTTTCCTTCTGTATTCAGGCTCCTGCATGAGCTGCACTGTCACCTCAGGAGCTGCAAAACCAGCATGAGTGAAAGAGGGGAGCGAGCCGCCTGCTGCCGCTGTTGTGAGCGGAGATCCAGCCACCGGCAGCGCCTGGCATGGGGATGTGGGGCTCCTGCCTTCGAGCAGCTCTGTTGTCAGGCAGGGCAGAAGCCAGACATGAAGCACCATTAAGGACACCTTGTATCGGTGAGCAGAGCTGTCTGTTCTCCTTGCATCACCTCCGCACTGATGCCCCAGCCCGAGGAGCCCTTCCTGGTGTACTGGTGTCTGTAGTACATAGGCATCATGGTGCATGTTACCATTTTTGTCCTTGTGCTTTGCCCTTGGTTTGTTCACAGTTCAGCCTGTACTGCTCTAGCAAGGTTAATGTTGCTCATGGTTGGAAGCAATTACCAGCTGAAGTGGCATGTTCATATGCTTTTCTCACTTACTGATGCTGTCTGTTGGCTGCATGGGGCCCTGAGGTGCTGCCTTCTCACCCCAGCAGCATTCAGCACTGCTACAGGACGTTTCATGTTTTAAAGGTAAAATATGACAGGCCTGGTCTGCTCCAGTTGCATACTCTCCAGCAAATGGACAGGGTGACAGCTGTGTCAGCTCAGATCCCTGTCCTGATACCCGATGCAATGTACCTCTCCCTGTTCTACCAGGAGTGCCCGGGCCCTCTGGAGCCAGCCTGAGCTCGCCCCCAGACCTGCCAGCACTGGGGCTGCAGGAGATCAGCTGCTGGGCATCAGTGCTGTGTTTGTGCTGTCAGGAAATTTATGAACAATTCATAAATGTGTTTTACAGACAGCTGTTAGTATGTGCTGAGCAATACTCATTCTGTCAAAGAAAACTAGTTACAGGGTTATAGCCAGGCCACTTAAATATTATGATCCATAATATATAAATAGTGGGCTGAGTGTTGCGGCTTCTTTGTGCATTAAAGACAGGCTTGTGCATTCTGCCCAGACTCTTACAATCCCATACCAGCTAATGCTGTCTGCAAGCTATGTACTCACAAAGACACTCAGTGCTCCTAAAAAAATCACTTCTTTCCACCCCATCCTGGGGTCACACAGCAGTGACTAGTTAAGCTGTGTGCCTCCGGGCTGTCACGGCTGCGGCCGGAGGGGAAGGTGAAGCTGGAGATGTGGTGTGGGTCAGGCAGCAGACATGGGAGCTACGCTGCCAGCTGTGGGCTCAGCCCCCCGGGGCTGCTGCTTGGGGTTTTACTTTCATTTGCCCAAAGATCCAGGGATACAGCATGCCTTTTCCCTGAAGAAGGGCTTTCCAGGTAGGTGAGCACAGTCACAGCTCCTTGGTAACAAAGCAAAGAGCTGACAGAAGAGCATGGTGGAAGTTTAAATTCAGAACCGTCTCTTGACATCATGCCGTCTTTTGACTAAAGTTGCACACTTCCTTGGTGTTGTGGCCAGGTCAAACTGAAACATACAGAAGAAAGTGTCACTGCAGCAGTAGTGGGGAAGCGGAAGCTCCCACTGCTGGAGCCCAGAGACGTGAGGTCTGCCAGACCTGCTGCAGCACGCCTGCCTGGCTGCCCAGCAGCTCTGTTTGCAAACTGCAGCCTGGCCTGCCAGTGGTAATGTGCACTAAGGTACATCAAACAGCCAAAAATGAGAACTCCTGCAGTAAAATGGCATTGTTTTCCCTGCAGGAGATATTACACAGCCTTGCAGAATAAGAACAAAAGATTAAACTCAAAGTAAAATGAAATGCAAAAAACGCTGTGAAACCTGGTGGGTAGTCTGGGGGTTTTGACTACAGTGAGCTCCTGAAATATTCCTGTATCTCGGGATCATGTCAGTACCTGAAATGCTTCAGGATCTCTTTATTAAAAAGCAACCCACACGCATCCCAGCAGAAAGCAGGTGTCTGCTGCAGAGCTTGCAGGTCTTCAAAAACCTGCCCTGAATGGGTTGTTTGCGTTAGTTAAGAATTTACCATGATTTTAAGAAATGGCATTTTAGCTCTATCACTGTTGATCTTCTGCCAGGGCAATGTAGTGCCCCAGGCTTTAGCTATCTCTGAGGACAGGATGAAGGTTTGGTAACTACCAGGGTTTCTGGCCAACCCTGCCTGGGTATCATAAAACCACCCAGAGCCCTCTCAGGGCACACTTGGTCTGTGCTTGTACACTTCCCTTACTCTACCTGTCAGCTGCTATGCTCCAGGACAGATTAGTGGCTGGGAGATGTGCATTGACAGCTACCTCTTTCCCAGTTAGAGATGCCTAAATTAAAACCTGCACAGGAGATATGAGGACCTTTCCATTCCTTTCAGAATACTCAAGATTTAAATGAGGAACATAAAAGTGAAGTAGCTGCAGGGAGACCTTTTGGTACACAAAGGCAGCAGGCTAAGCAAATCTTTGAGAGCCTAAAACCAGGCAGCAGCTAAGCCTCAACCTGCAGCAGTTTCAGCATGAAACTGAACTCTGGGCTGACTTTTTTTCCCTAAAGGCAGGCATGGGGGAAAAAATGGTACATGCAAGCAGTATGGGCCCACTGTGAGATATGAAACAGCACTGTCCCCAGCATCGGGCCCTGAGGAACGACACCAGCGGCCAGTTGGCCTTGGCTCTGGTGATCGCCACCCCTCCAGCAAAACCAAGCTGCTGCAGTCAGAGTGGGTAATAGAAATGGAGCCGCCCCCCCCAATGCACTGCTAACAAACCCAGCAAGCACATGTGATAACTTCAAACAATGTTGTGGAGGATGAGAAGGATGAGTGTTTTTTGTTCAGCCATGTCTCCAACATGATAGCCAAGACTGACTTAAATTCCTCCCATTCAGCATCCTGAAAACAAGACACTGGTATGAACTGGACAGTACTTACATGACTGCAGAACTTGTGAGGAAAAGATATGGTCTGAATAAAGAGAAATAAATATACCTTGAAAAAAGTTAAAATATTCAATGGATAACATTATACTTGCAAATACTTATTCTTTTGAGTAACTTTACACTGGTAGATTAACCAACTGCAGTATAGTTATTCATGTACCTAATACTAAGTGTATGAGTATTTGCTGATTCAGAGCCTGTGCTTATGCTCTGTGAAAGAGCACAATAGTGCCTTTCCCCTAGACTCAAAACTCTGCCAAGGCTTAGAGGTCTCTACGCAGCAGCTCTGAGACCTCACTCTGAGCTGTGCCAGCCTGCCCCGGCTCCAGCGGGGAAATTGTCACCCCTCTACAGTGCAGGGCTTGCCATGGGCAGCTTCTCTGAGGGAAGAACTGAAGGAGCAGCTAAGCTGTGCTGGAAAGTGACTTGTCTTTTGGAAAAGATGTTATTGCAGATCATGCCACAGACAAATTGGGATATATGTTTGCAGTGTATCTTAGAATATTTTGTAGATAGTAAGCAGCAATTAGTCTTCCTTCGGAATCAATTCATTTCATACTGCCATGGTAGCAGGGAGGATCTTATTGAAACTCGAGGATTTTTAATATTATTACACTAAAGACTCTCAGTATCAGCATCTCCATGGGGGAGCATTAGCACACTGTAATGTGTAACAACTTCTCCAGTTCAGGAAATCTTGTTGTATTTGTAATAGGGCATTTGGGGCATATATTATGTATGGGACGTATTTCTCATTTCCACCAGGCATCATCTTTCCTTCTCTCTAAATTAATCTCCAAAAAAAAAAAAAAATCAAAAAAAAAAATTGTATTCCTTATCACTTAAAATGTATACATATATTTTTAGTCTTTGGACCCAGAAGCCACTACCAGCAATCAGGGCTGTGTGTGGTAGAAGCCAGAACACCTTGGTCGAACAGTGAGGGAATAGAGCCGTGGTTAAGAATAGCCAGTTATTACCTCTGAAATGCCAGCTAGGACAGGTGCGCCATGTTTCCAGGACAAATGAAGCCATGGCTCTGGGCAGGCTGCATGTAGCGTTAAAGAGTTAAACAGCTCTAGACTGGACCTGGGAGACCACCTTGCCTGGTCCCTGGCCCAAGGGAATGCTGAGTGATGTCTGATAGGTGCTTTTAGGAGGCCTTTTAACTTGACCAATGACAAAAACTCTCCAAGCTGTGCTTCGTGTCTGTCTCATTGTAAAGTTTTTCACCATACCTTTGCAGAATCTTTCTCACTGCACTTCATACTCATCACTTCTCACTCTAGCCACAGAGGACTGAACAGGTTACTGCCCTCCTTTTTAATGCACCTACAAATTAATGTTTTCCTCCCACCTTTACTTCATCTTTCACTCTATTTTTTTTTTTTCCTTTAGATGAGCAACTCCAGCTCTTTCAGTCTTGCATCACGGGCCATTGATGTCAGTCCTTACATCAATCTTCCTGTTCTTCAGGTTACTTTTGATGACCTCCCTTGAAGTGAAGTGCTCAGAACTGAATGCAGGACAGCTGCAGGGTTAGTTCATATGATTATAGCTACAGGCCATGCTGCTGTTCCAGGTTATGCTATGGTTTGCATCATCTGCTAATTTAATAAATGTGCTCTCAATTTCATGACTGGAATGTGGTAATATTGAGCAGAACCAGAACTCTGCAGAACCTCAGTTCAAGCTGTCTTCTGTGCTGTGAGCGGGCCTCTAATGGCTGCTGGTTGTCCAACCAGCCCGGCAAACGCTTAACTCTTTGGATTGTATCTGCTAAGTTTTGTTTTCGGGCCTTGGTGAGAGAGAGCATCAAACACATCACTGAAGTCAAGGTGGCTCCCAGAACTGCTTATCCCCTAACCAGCACAAGCTGTCCTGTCGAGAATAAAGCTAACTTGGTTTGGTGCAATTTGCTCTTCATTAGTCCCCAACAGCTGCTGCCAGTCTCCAAGATGGAGCTCGTTTTAGAGCAAGGATTGAGAGAACTACAGTTCTTCAGTTCTTTTCCTCCTGGCCATTGCCTATCTTCCAGGAGCTCAAAGACTATGCCTCATGGCTGGGTGAGAACATCAGGAGAAACTACTCAGACATTTCTACCCAAGTGGAAGCCAACATGCATCGCTTTCTTTACAAAGTTTAATTTTTTTGCATCGCGGGTCTGGCGAGAGGTGCCCCTCAAGTTCCCTCAAACCAGGAGTCCCGTGTTTCCCGGTAACCAGCGCGGGACGCGGCGGGGAGGCGCAGCCCCGCACGGACACGCCGCCTGCGGGATGCTGCTGGAGGAGCCTCCAAGCGCCCGGGGGGCTCCGGCGCGGGACCTCCGAGCCCCGCGTCCTCTCCCCACGCGCGCCGCAGGTTTCCTGCGCGCACCCGCCGTGGGTGGGGCGGCGAGCGCGGAAAACCGAGTTTCGGTTTTGCCTGCGGTGCCAGTTTCGCTGCGGGCCGGCGCGGGCGGAGGGCGCGCTGCACGGCCGCGCCGGTGAGTGCGGGGCGGGGCGGCTCCCCGCGGGG
>VXAL01011477.1:113797-205530 GCA_013399475.1 Chauna torquata
GTGCGGCTCCCACCCGCTGGCCGGTGCTCGGCCGCCGGGGGGCACCCTGCCGGGGTCGGGCCGCCTGCGGGCACGAAGCGGCCGAGTTGTGATCCGGTCTCGAGCTGCTTGCTTTCGTCAAAGATGAGCAAATACCTATGGGGTTGCCGGTCAGCTGTGGCAGTAGCTTGGTGGTCGCGGGTGTGACAACGTCCTCGTGCCTGGCCTACTGAAGAGTTCACTGCAAATTTTATTCGTGACTGGTTAGAGGAAATGATGAAAATACTGTATTTCTTGTGGTCTGTTGCTGCAAGTGTTTACGGTGTATATTTGCTTGACTGCTCTCTCTTTTTTTTTTTTTTTCCACCTGTTCTCAGAGGTTTCTGCTTAGCTGAAAGTGACAAATGCACACTGTTTCTCTTTGCTGTGCTAGCCAGAACAGGGATACTGAGCTGCCCAAGTTTTATTTACTCACCTCTCATATTGCTAGTGCTTAGGAGTCTTCACTGCAGTTTCTGGAAGGGTTCTCAAAGATTCACAGAGTTTCGGTATTTTCCATGCTTTGTCTGAGTTGGGACACTCACAGCTTGGCCATGATGGTACCAGCTGGGTCGTCTGCTGAAACAGGTGGGCTGGACCTCAGGAGGTGTTCAGCTGGTCAGGTTAAAATGTATGTTTCTCCGTCCTGTGTTTATTTTAACTGAGCGAGAACATACTAACACATAACCTTGGTGGAGCCTGCTGTGTCCCATGGCAGGTTAGCAGTGCAGTTCACTGTTGTCCCTGTAATTCTAAGCTGAGATGGCCTTACCCATTGGGATGAAGGTTTAGTTTGAGCTTCTGGAGGTGTGAAAATTAATACAAAACATTCCAGCTTTGTAGCGTGTGCTTCTGTAAGTGAGTTGCAGGTGTAAGGCCCTGTAGCCCCAAGGGACTTGTCCACACAGGTGCCAAGATAGAAATAACTGAACTGAATGTCATTTAAATTTTGCTACCCTGGTGGAAGGTCATCAGTGTATGGAAATCTATTTTGGTTTGAAATAGGACACTTCACAAATGAGTGTCCATAGTTAGAACTGCTATGAAGCAACATGAGATCTCAGTTTTGCTCACTCCAGGACTTAAGTTCCTGTTTCCATTCAGGTCAATCACAAACTGTGGCAATTTTGCAACTGATACAGGGACAGCTGTCTGGAAGATGGGAGTTTCGGTGTGGGGATGATTCCGGGCATACCTTCGTTTGGGTGAAAGGTGACACTGAAACTCTGCCTGCTTGTGAACGAGGCTTCAAGGGTCCCGGCTGCATCCCACTGTGGTCTCCTGTTTTTTCTGACTGGAACGGTTATGTTTTGTGAACAGAAATAGAAGGCCGGCAGGGGCCGTGTCCTGTTTCCGGATGTTCGCAGGCACGGTGGGAGGACTGGGCGTGCAGAGGAGGATACCAGGGTAACTTCTAAGCAGTCCGTACTGTGCCACTGTGCCAGCAGTAGCCGGCTCCTTTTCAAACCGATGGAGCGATAACCTGAGCATGTGGATGAGGGCTTCAGCAGTGTGTCTGCTTTGGTTTGGTAGGATTATTTCCTGCAGGGTGTAGGAACTTAGTGAGGTACTTGATAATTTTTTTTTTCCAGTTTTGCATTAGCTCGTACTTTTCTGCTCTGTGGGGAGAGCAAGTTATTGTAAAAGGGCTTGCAGTTGAAGGAAGAACCAATAAGACCATTCTTTCTCAAAGTCCCCTGCTATTTAACTTCAGAACTTGGCCTGCTTTGGTGGCAGCATGAAGTTTCTGTAGCAAATACATCATCAGGCACAATCTGCTCACCTACCACCTGCTCTTGAACTTGCCTCACGTGTTGAAAAGGAACGCTAAGATGGGAAAATGCTCAACAAACTCAAAGTAACACATTCATTTCTAAAACTGTATCCTTTGTTATGTGCGTGTCCCAGCCAAAACACAGCAGTGTGCATGGTCAGGTCACCGTAGTGTAATGCTCCAAATGGACAGTGAAGCCAGCAGAAAAGTATGCCTAGGGTAAACTAATGAAATTGGAGATGAGCTAGCAAGAAAACGGGTGAGAGTGCGTGGAAAGGATGGAAATGGACAGTCTCAGGGGTCGCGTGTGCCAGGAGAAGGGGAGATGCATGTGCATGCGCGGCAGCCTGCTCTGGGCCGTGAGCTGCGGCGACTCCTCCAGCGCAGGGGGCCCGGGTGGCCGAGGCAGCCACCGGGCGTGCTGCGAGCCCGCAGGGAGGCGAGGGCCCTGCGTCGCCCTCGGGAGCAGGCCCGCTGCGTGTGCCGTGGGCCGGGGCCGTGCTGCAGGTGGACCCAGGTCTGAGCGTCGTGTGGCGGCAGATGAAACTGTGGCTTGGGCCGGATTGTGCATGTGTGGGTTTCCGACAAAGCGTTGCTGCCTGCTGTCCACGCCTCTGTGCTCTGCCCTGCGGGCTGGCGGCCTCCAGGCTGGGAGGTGGTAGGGCTGGGCAGAAGGCCACTTCCGCTGGTGTGCGTGTGAGGCCTTTGTTCTGCAGGCTGAGAGCTTTCCAGTACAAAGGCTTCTGGACTCCCGGTTAGCTGCTCTGCGTGGAGCTGGCCTCGTCCCCGCTGCCCACAGAGCGATTGCTGTTGGGGTTGCAGAAGGAGTCCTCGCTTTGCTGCTGCAGGACTGGAATGGTTTTGCTGGCATTTGCTCCAGGGAAGTCGGTTTCTGATATTCTTGCCTGCTGATGCAGAGTGGGAATCTTCCTGTGTCCTCGGGCCACCAGCAGGAAAATGAGGCACTGGCTGATGTGCAGCAATTTGCAACCCCATGTAGAGTTTGGTGAGTGCAGGCAGTGTTCCCGCTGGCCTGGCAGAGCGTGGGAGCGCGCACCCCTGTACCTGCTTTTTGGGGTGCAGATCCATCTCCTGCTGCACTGGCCAGGTGCAAGGGTTCCCCAATAGCTGCTCCTACTGGACCCCCGCACCTCCCGCCCCCTGTGCCACAGGCACGGCTGGCTTGAGACCGCTGGAGGTATACCGAGTGAAGCCGGCAGCGTGTCCACTGTGTGCAAAAAGCCCGTTCCCTACGCCTCGTCCTGCGGGCATCCCGCTCTGCTGTGCGCACAGGACTGGTGCCAGCAGGATGTGTGCAGCCACACAGTCTCTCTGGGGTGGAGGCACATCCTCTCCCCCCTGGCTTTGTCCAAGCAGCCCTGACAGAGCTGGAGTTTCTTCCTGCCCCAGGGCTCGCGTCTGACTTCCCTTTGGTGCTGGGAGCTGGATGCGGCCCTGCAGCTGAGAACAACCTCCAGGGAGCATGCTCCCAAATAATGGGAAAAATGTTCTTCTAATTGTTTTGGGCTGTTCCCAGAATAACCCTGCAGCAGGAGGAGCGGCAGAGGCCCTCGTAGAGCTCGGCAGGCACAGCTGAGCATGGCATGGTGAAGGGCCATCCACTGGTCAGCTGGCTTGAATTCTCAGCCACCATATAGGCATATAGGTCAAATTTGTGTTGTTTAAAGAGAACTTCATTAAAATAACAAGCTGTCTAATAGGAGTATTTATAGAATCCTTCTCCTTGATGTAATCTGTTCTTTTACTGTTTGTTTTCTTATTTTTAAGTTCAAAGGCATGATAGAAAAGAAACCAAACTTTGCAGGTGCCCCGAGGGAGAAGTGAAATGTAACTAATCGTCTGTATGATTGC
Organism: Chauna torquata; assembly: GCA_013399475.1. NCBI lineage: Eukaryota > Metazoa > Chordata > Aves > Anseriformes > Anhimidae > Chauna > Chauna torquata. The sequence continues at coordinate 117,462 of VXAL01011477.1, forward strand.
CCAGCCAGAAGCTCCTCTCTGACCTGCGTAGAGTTCAGAAAAACGTTTATCTGAGTGCACAAACTGGTTTCTGCATGTCTGTTCCAGACGCATCCTCGGTACCACCTATGGAATGGGGAGCTGCCCTCAGTGGCCGACCACACGTATCCACGCTCCTGCAGCCCAGTGCCCGCTGGGGCTCGGCCCGGGCCGTTGCTTTCCCACTCCTGAGACTTGCCCGTGGCTTCCGCCTTGTGCTGCCTCCAGGCAGGAAGCCCTGTGCCTTAGTGCATGGCCTCTGCTGTTGCCGCCATGAAGGGGCTTTGTGTGAGCCCTGACAAAGTGCGGATTGATGCGGTTTCCTCTCCCCTCCCCCTGCCGCGCTGTGTGTCAGGCCCGTGGAGGGCTCTGCGACAGCGGTGCCTTTCTTCCATGGGCTAAGGGCAGATTTGTGATGGGTTTGGTGGGGTGAGAGCTGCACCTCTGCCGAGCCCCTCACCAGGGGTTTGTGGTGACAGAAGTGTTTGGGGGATGGACCCAGTCCTCCTCTGTACAGCTGCGAGTGTTGAAATCTCCCATGTGGTGTTCTTCGGTGCGTTAGGGAATACCATCACTTACCTGAATTGCAGTTCAAAATGACCTAGCAGAAGCTGGTATCAGCGTTCATCATCTCCCAGCTCCTCCCGATGTGTAATAGCAAGTCATCAAATTATTGTGAGTGACTTGGAAAAGTTTCAGAAAACATGCACTCATATGAAGAACAGATTGCGAGTTCTTTATAAACTCACTTTGTTTGCTCAGTTCTGCACATTTTAGGCGGTCATTTCTGGATTATTTGCAAGGTATTTTGAGGAGCTCGTGGGCACAGTGTGGGCATGCAGCAGTGCTGGTTTTATCTGAGCAGCACCCAGTGGTATTGTTGGTATCTGTGCAAAGCCCTTTGTTCCTTGCTGACCCTGAGGACATGGAGACTGTGGTCAAGGGAAGAGGGGTGAGCAGGCAGTGTTCAGGGTGCCCTTCTAGTTGTGCCCTGGAAGCTTAAATTATGTAGGTGAGAAAGTGGGCCAGCTTCAGTTTGCTGCGTGCATGCTGGATGCTCATCCAGGTGCTGCAGCAGAGCTCTGTCCTGGGTTTGGTTCATTGTCCATAGTGTTTCCATCATTGCCACGCACTCGCTTCTGTTGTTTTGGACACTTCAGGTAGTCTGGTTGTTTGTGTGGCATGATTATTTACATAGGGCCCAGACTTGCTCTTTTTTATTACCTGCAGCACGATGTTTGTTCAGACTGGGCATTGTGAAGTGTAAACCCAGGTCCTACTGGCACCCCAGCACTCACCTCTGCCTTTTCTAGAAGCAGTAAGTAACCAGACATCTTCGTGGCCTAGAAATGCTGGGTTTAATCCCTCTGAAGAGGGAACTGAATTAGGTAGCTCTGGTTCACGGCTTGTCTGGCTGCTCCGTGGTGACGCTTGTTCACACAAAGCGCTGCCCTTTTATCTGCGGGTGCATGGAGGGCGGTTTCCTGGGGCAATCCTTCTGAGAGCCGGAGAGGAATTGCCTAACTGCCTGCCTCTGCAGGAGACTACATGCTGAGGCGGTGGCACCTTTCCTCCTCCTCCTCAGTGAACTGTTTCAGCAGCTCTCTATCCCTTTACTCCTGCTTCCAGCAACAGCATCTCTCCAAAAAGGGTTGTTTTCACCTGCTTCTCTCCCTCTTTGTGTATCTCTCTCCCCTGAAGTATTCGGTGCTGTTCTCCCTTGCTCCTGGAAGATGCTCAGGCCCCTTGAAGGCCTCTGTCTGCTTTGCATCAGACCATCCTGTGCTGCTTCATCTGTGTTCCCCTGGCGTTCAGCTCCCTGCAGCAAGTGCAGTTTTGCATACAGCGCCAGATACATCTGTGCTGCTACTTGAAAGCGGTCTGGTTCAGGAGGGTGCGGTGGGACTGAAGCCTTGCAGGGGAACCCTCAGCACGCCCAATGCCTGTTGCAGATGGGGAGCCTCATAATGAAGCCGTTAGGAGCAGATTTCTTGCTGCTTAAAATGGCAGAGCTACTTCAACCAGCGTGACTCAGGGATGAAATTTGTTCTTTATTTGGGAGGGAAGGGATGAGCTTGGGTTTTCCCATCGTTGCTAGATGGAGACCAGCCCATACTAAATATCCTGGAAACAGTAAAATTGATCTCAGAAGAGGCTGCTGGCCTAAATTCCAAACCTGTTGGGCATTGCACAAATGTACCTTCCTTTCAAAAATCACTGAAAGTGCAGAAGGTGTGTCTGGCCTAATCCTGTGTTTAACTTGGCAGTCTGTGGTGTTTCAGCACAGGCACTGTGGCATGCATGCAGGCTGTCGGTGCTCTCTGTGTTCCTCTGGGGTGTGCTGCCAAGCAGCCCTCTAATTCTGCTCCTTTCTTTCAGGATCAGTCCATAATGCCTGAAGTGCGAGATCTCTCAGATGCCTTGCCTGACTTGCCGATGGATCCCATCACGGGTGTTGGTGTGGTTGCATCCCGGAACCGCGCACCGACCGGTTATGATGTAGTAAGTAGAGCTGTTTTGGCTGTTGTTGCTAATGCTTTGGTTCTTCATTAATGAGGCTTTACTTTGCTGGGAACAGCATCTCTTTCAGAGAGGGCTTGCCACCAGACGTGTTTTAAGAAGTAATTTGGTATCCAGCTGCCCACCTCTCAGCCCAAGGCGCTTAGCAATGCTTTTCCTCAGTGGAGGTTTGTGGGTTCAATCATACCACTTCATCTGTGCTCCTCCAGTGGAGCATAATTACGTGGAGGAGGGATTTTCAGAAGCAGCTGGCCACTGTGGCATGCAAATTTACTAATCCTAGTAACATTCATCCTGAAGGATGACTAAGTATTGCACAAATTACATCTCTGAATAAATGGATCCCGCATCAGCTGTTTAATCCCACATATCAGCACTGCACAATAATGATGAGAAGCTCCAGATTGGGAAGCAAAGAGTTTCACAACCAGCTGAAATTGCAAGGGCAGTTTTGATGGACAGAATACAAACCTCTAAATTAAGCTTTGGCAGGAGGCTGGGCAGCAGGAAAAGGCAGCTGGATAGAGTAGAGATGAATATGTGAATGGATAGATGGAGGTCACTGTTTAACAGCTGCTTGTTCCCTGGATTAGTTGCTATATAACCAGTAGCATGATTTTTGTTTTTTTGCCTATAGATGAGTGTTGCAAACAGTGAAACATCATAGAACACTGACCTTGCAGAGCACTTATGGGAAGATTTGGCCTCTGGTCCATCAGCTCACCTTTCTTTGTATCCTGCTCCAACTGTGCTACATCACACCTTGGGTTTTCAGTGTCGCACAGCTTGTGTAGTTGGGAACGGAAACCCATTGACTGCAGCTTTGCTCACAGCTTTACAGCTCTGGGTCGTAGCATGCCCTGTACAGCGTGAGAAGGAAGAAAATGGGTCGGGCTGAAGTAAGGAGTGAGGGGAATTGTGAAAAGGCTCATGAGAGACCTGGAAGGTTTTTTGCATTTACTGCATTTTTCTGAGTGCTGATTACCTGTGTGAGCCAGGCTGTGTAATTATCTGCTTGCTCTGATAAAGGAGCATGGGACAATGTGAGAGTTGTGATAACAGAATTGCATTCTGCCTAAATGACTGGGCAGAGAGTGTGCTCACCCCAGATAGCCTGTCTGTGATTTAATAGGGAGCTTCAGCACTAACGCGGTTTAAACTAAACAAGATAAAAGATTCTTCCTGTGGCTTAATCCAATTACAATGGTGTTGTAATAATGCTTGTGAATGTGGGTCTCTCTCTCCTAGGGGGCACAGAGAGGAGGTTGCCTTTCCTCTGATTTTTCTGTCTTGCTTCATGTTTACAAGGAGCTCTTCTCTGACCCAAGGGCCAGTGGTCCCTGCTGTAGGCAGTGGTGAAGTGTCTGCTGTTGCTTTAGCTGATGTGTGGCTTCCACGCATTTCCTCCTTCAGCCGTGCATACAGCAAAGCCGTAGTGTGGCTCTGTGCCTGGGGGCTGCAGGGGGTGTCCCCAGGAGCTGCTGTCAGTGTCTTTCCACTGTACAGCACCTGCTGTGATGTGGCTGCTCCCAGTGCCATGAGATGTCCTTGTGCCCAAACCCACAGGATGGGCGCACATGAGGCTGTGCTCTTCTTGCCGGGTGTCAGGCAAGGTAGCTCCTCTGCACGAGTCAGGACTCCAAAGCTGTGCGTGGTGTGTGGGGTCACCACTTCCCCACGACCTCGCTGGAACCCAGTCTATAATATCTCAAAGCACGAAACCAAGTATGCAGAAGTACACTTGTTGCAGCCTTTGCCTGCTGCATTAGAAAGTTCTGAGATGTGGGCAATGTGTGGACTTGAGCATTATCAGGCTCTGTGTTTCTCCAGATGCATAATTTTCCTAATGAGACTCCAACAGTTGATTGCTGCATCAGGGTGTAGAGCCTCGATGAACGAAGCTGTGGCAGCTCCATCCTAGGAGTATATCCCTAAAGCTCCATTAATCAGAGGTTCAAATTGCACCCTGAAAAGGAGAATTATTATAATCTTTGGGATAGTATTGTAGTTCCCTTGGGGATCTGTTCACTTTGCATTTTGCTACAGCATCCAGCAGCATTCAGTTCCGCTGGCGGATTTGGAGTTGTGTGGGAAAGTATTTCCTCTTAGTAGTGATGAATTTAACACTGTGTAGTTTCATTGGTGGTTTTAAATTCTGTGATGGCAGCTCCTTTTTTCTGAGAGAGATGTATTATTCATAGGCTTTATCTAGTTTTCCTTGCATTCGTGTCCTTTCTACAGTAGACAACAATTGCCACATTATTTTCCTTCCTTTCCACTTTGCTCCTCTTTCAAACAAACAAGCAAGGGCACGGGTGCTTTCAGCCCAGGTGCAGGTTAAGTGCCTGAGGGGTGTCCGATTGGTTCCCCAGGTTTGCTGCCCTGCCTGGCTGGGGGTGGCAGAACCCAGGGCAGGGTACCAAACCCAGGGGATTCTCAGGGAGTGGGTCTGAGTGGTTTTTTTTTTTTTTTTCCCCTCAGTGGTTTTTTAATTATCCAGACATCTCCGTTCCCTTTATGTCTGCTTAGAAAACAGCTGCTGATTCTCGTAATGACTAGCCAGGTCTTTTAATAGCTGAACCACCAAAGTCTGGATTTTGCCAACACATACAGAATATGTCTGAACTTAGATTCCTGAAAATCTGCCCAAACTGGCAAGACTGAGCACAGGGGTGGGGAGGAAAGGGCAGGGAGGTGGGCGGAGGTCTGTGGACAGGAGGGAGGTGTGGTTCCCATGCAGGGCTGGCAGCCAGCTAGGCACTGCAGGTTGCTGTGCTGGGGGCAGGACCGGGGGCAGACCCGGCTGTGGGGCAGGCAGTTCGGCAAGCTTGTTTGCCAAAAGCACTGTCCCAGCGTTGCCAGTAACACTGTGCCAACTGCTGGTCAACACGTCACTCCGCTCCTGGAGGAGCAGGCTGGGAGATGCCTTCCCTAAGGAGTGTGGCTCCACCACATCCCACCATTTGTAGCACGTGCTTGAGGAGTGTCTTCCTCCAGCTCTGAGGAGAAGGACCTTCCCTGGTGGGTTGGGAAGGAGCTGAATCATGTATGAGGGTGAGCACCTGACTGTCCAGGTTCCCATTGCAATTTCCTCTGTAGTCCCTCCTTGCCCCTTTCCTCTCTTGTTTTCATCTGTGTCCCTTACCCTTCTGGGACCTCTGGGCCCAGATGGAACCTTACAGCAGGGCATGGGCTGTGGAGCTTGTGCCTTGCTGCACTTCACAGTCTTGTTTTCGAAGAGTTTGCGAACACTGGGATTTCCTCCTGCTTCTGGTGCTTGGTGCAGACAAGGGGGTGGGAAGAAGTTTGGAGCAGCCAAAATGGAGCCAGCCCACATCTGGGGGTACTGCCCCTCCTGCCCCCTCAGTAAGTTCAGGGTAGAGATGTGCCCGGGGTGCTGAGCGCTGTCTCCTCTGTCCTGCACGTTCCTTGCATTTTACCGAAGTGGGGAAGATGTGGGCTGGGTCTGCTCAGCACCCTTCCTGCCAGGACAGGCCTGCTGCAGCCTCTCCGTGTCCCATGGAGGCACTTTGCCCTCGTGCAGCAATGCTGCTCAGGCACAGCTCTGCTTCCAGCGGTGGTGGCGATCCTCCTTGCCTGGAGGAGCCTAGCAGATGATGTAAGAAGTTTCCTGTTTATATTACTCTGTTTTCTTTCCCCGTGAGTTTTCTGACAAGTTAATGCATGCTTACATTCTCCAGGCTTGGAAAGAGGCTTCAGCAGGATGATGTGGAGCCACAGCATTCAGGATTAATTGATGGGGATGGTACCTGCAACTGTTGCATTTCAGCAGAAGCAGGAACAGTTTTGCTTGGCATGCCCGTGGGGATGGGGAGCTGGTGAGGTCTTAACCCTGACTGCTTTTTGCTTTGCTGCTTGCATTGCCTGAAACACTACACAGGAGGAGTGGCTAGGCGCGCACGCTGTGCGACACTGGTGGTGAGCAGTGGTTCAGCTGGGCAAGAAGGTGCCAGGGGAGCCTCAGGGCTCAAGCCGCAGCTCGGCAGGGATGCCTGCCCCGCAGGTGGGGAGCACGGAGAGGGCTTGGTGCCAGCCTGGAGCCACGGCACCTCTCCAAAAATGGGTCAAGTGCTTTGCTTGGTGACTTGCTGGGAAATTGATTTCAGTCTTTCTGTTTGATAGTTGAGGAGTTAGAACTGCAGGGTAGTTACCTAAAATAGTTTGTGGTGTGTTTTCGTTGTATGTTCTTTGTTGTTGCTTTTGGAGGATTTTTTTCATCACTGAGTCAGGGCATAACACTGCCAGGCTTTCTCTCCTCTGGGAAGGCAGAGGTGCCAGCTTGCGTGCCCATGCTGGGAACTCTTCCTGCCTTTCAGCTGACGGATTCAGGTGTGTTTTGGGCAGCTGGTTATAAAGGAGATAGTGTCAACTGAAGTGTTCTACTTCCACCTCAAAAATTAGCTGTTGTAAGTAATATAGAATTCTTACAGAGGTTAGATGAAAAGCTGCGTTTGACAGCAACCTGTGTAGCACCAGTTTTACAGTTTTAGACTGGGTTTGTTGTTACCTGTTGATTTTTGAGCATCTTTAATGTGGGAACAAAGGAAAGAATGCGTAATGCAGGAGGAAATGAACCGCAGAGCTTGGACCGTATTTGTTAACAAAGTGATTAAATTTGGTTGTAGTCCATCAAACTGTTTGGAGTTCAAGCTAAGTGTCCCTATATGTTAACGGTTTTGTATTTAAGCAATCTGTTTTCTGAATATGTTTTCACCAGGACTGACTTACTCTTAGGGGAGGGGAATGCATGTGGATTTTAGGTATTTCTAACTAGCACTTTAAGAAAGAGTTGAATTAAAGGAATAATAAAGAAACAAAAACCAAAATCCTGTTTTAAAAGTACTACTATTTCAAAATGCTGCGTGTTTCTTTGCAGAAGCCTGACCACAAAAGCTGTGTGCCCTATACAAGGGGATGAGCTGAGCAGGAGCTTGTGAACAGCAGTTACCAAAATGCAAAGAGCAGCCAATCCACTTTGCTGCCTTTGCTGATCAGAAAAGAAACAAGCTTTTCTCTCCTGCACTTTGGATAACTGGAGGGTCTCATCAGCATACATCTTGCTTCCTGCACTCTGTACAGAGTCTCTACTCAACAAAACATGGATGCAAACATTACCAACAAATGACAGCTGCTTTGTTATCAGACAGCTCCAGGGCCAAAGTCTTACTCAATTCAGTGGGATTACAGGCCTGGAAAACAGCAGGGGAGTGGTTTGCCCCCATCTGAAAAGCACTGGGCAGAAGTTCTGCTGTGCTTCCGAGCAGCTTCGGATCACGTTAAGCTCTCCTGTTGGGAACCATCAGTCGGGCGTTAGTGTGGTGGGTGATCTTCTCCGCTACCCTTCTCCTTGTTTCTGCCTCGTCTCTTCTCCAGTTAGACGATATGTCCTTTGGGGCAGGGGTTCTTAGCAGCGTACACCGCGCACAGTGAGTGTCCTCAGCTGCTCATAGAGCACAGCCCTGTTCCCCAGGCAATGGTACCGCCTCGTGCCCATACCTTGAATCAGCTTGAAGGTGACATCTTCTCCTGCCTTACCCTTCCTGTGCATTTGTCTCTTCAATGGAGAGCCTGGGATTTGTTTCCCTTGTCCTCAGTGCAATGTTTGCCATTGATTTGGCTAAATGCAGAATCAAATTGGAGAAGGATTTTTGGAGGTGTTTGTTCTTGCACAGGGCACTGCTGCTGAAGTCCACAATTGACCAGGGCTTTCATCTGGGCTGTTGGAAGCAGCTTTTGGCCTGGAGGCCAGGTTCACTCAACTGCTTTTCTGTGAAAGTAGCACTGAGATCGGGAGGTTTGCTAAGCTTGGGGTTTGCGAGTTGGTCCCTGAAGCTACGTGTGCCCAGTGTGACTCCTTAAGGCTGCTTGTTGTAAGCATTCATCATGTGTTTCTCTTCGAGTGCTCAAGAAGTAACTCACAGCTTTTGCAGTGATGCCAAATTTTTGGTAGTTAACGGATTATTTTTCTTGGAATTTACTTTCCTGGCCCAGTTGTGCCTGCTCTTCATTTTATCTCTTCAAGACATAATGGCATTACGAATGTTCCTTATCAATAGGCACGAAAGCATTAACAACTCCTGAAGCCCCTCTAATAGCTCAGAAGAAGGCCCAGCCTTGCAGCAGTGTTTGCTCCCAGGTTAGCTTTGCTGGTGTGCTGGTGGCTCAGGCACTGAGGTGCAAGCTCAGCTGTGGCCTTTGGGTCCACCTGCTCCTGTCCCCACAGCCTTGAAGGAGGCACAGCTGCAGTGGGGCAGCTGACATGGTCCCATCTGGAGCCAGTCCTTGATGCTGGTTTGTGCTGTGACCCAAGGTTTGCTCTTCTCATCTCCTTTAGGCAGTCCTGGAAGTGTCCATACCTCCACACAGACATTGTGTAAGCTGTGGGCCGGTGAACTGATGTCACGCTGTGAAGTTGTTTGCAGTGTCAGCTGTTGTATGGGTTAATTTCTTAGGGATCCTGCATTCAGATGTTTTTGGTTGATTAAGGCTGGCAAGCTTGCTTCGAGTTTAATCCAGGGAGAAGCAATGTCTGGGAGTGGGCTGAGGGCAATGAATGCAACTCTCTCTGCTTTCATTCAAGGTCTGGTGCCTTGGGAAGCCTCAGGCCAGCAGACCTACGAAGGAGGTGTGGACCTGGGCCCTGGGAAGGCAGCCGCTGCACTCTGTTGTGCAGTGAGAACAGCGGCTGCTCCCTGTGGTGATGGGTCTGCTCCAGAGCTCAGCTGCATGTGCAGAGAGCAAAGGCTTCATAAGAGAAAGGGAAATTCAAGTATGAAAAGGGCATACCTGATTGTTTCATCTTTCTGAGTGAGTGAAATGCAGGGGTTCTGGTGCAGCAGCCCAAGTCCTGCGGTGGGATGATGACTAACACGAAGGCTTTGATTTGTCTCTGTTGTAACTGTCATAGCTCCACTATTCCTTTGAAGTGACATTTTAATCCAGTTTAAATCATGTGTGAAATCACAAGGAAAGACGTAAAGATCTTTGTGGGAGTACTTGTTGTTCTAGCCTTGTCCCATCAGGAGAAGTGGCTGTGACTCCTGCTTAGCCTTGGGGCCGTCACTTTGCAGAAGGGCCTCCTGTGCTTTGTTGAAATGGACCCCTCCTTACAGCTTGTGGCGGAGTGGCCTTGCATGTGTGGTGGTAATGAATGCCTCAATATGCTGACTTTTCCAAACTATTGTTTGGAGACTGCAGCCAAAGTTGCTGTTTCCTCATTAGAATAGCCATTGTCATCTTTAATCAGTGGACTCCCGAGAGGCAGCATTTTTAGAACTTCTTTTTTATACCTCCTCTTGGAAGTTCTTTGTGCTGCACCTTGTGATGAAACTAATGAGATGCTGTGAGAGTTCGGGCTACTGTTAATTAGAAGAGGTCTGAAGAAGAAGTATTGCACATATATTAACTTTATCTTGGCTCACATGTCTCCTCTCTCCCTCTGTCTCTTCTTTCCAGGTTGCACAAACAGCAGATGGCTTGGATGCTGACCTCTGGAAAGATGGTTTATTTAAATCCAAGGTCACACGATACCTGTGCTTCACAAGATCGTTTTCAAAAGAAAATGTAAGTACATTTGCTGAGCATCTGCATGATTTGCATCTGTGCCTGGTATGTTCTTACCCATAAGATGATTCATTTTATGGAGCCAGTTATAATTCAAGCAGGCATTTAGCTGTGTTTGGGTGACTAAGGAGGCAAACTGCAATGGCCAGATATTTGTGTTTTGTCTGTCTTTCGTGGAAGGAAGTCACTAGCAAAATCTGTAATAAAAGCAGCAGAAAAGTGGATGTTTGCATTTCAGCCACCCCCTTGCACTGGCATTTCCTGTTCTTACAATGGGTGCTTTATGCTCCAAATCCTGATGAATTTCTAGCTCTAATTACATAGAGAAGCAAGTGCTGCAGGTAATGCTGACAAAAGAAATGTTAGTTTCTGAATCCAGGAGTATCATACGTGTTTTCTTGCAGGATTACTTTTTCATTCTTTGTTTTTTTTTCGTGCTGATTCTTAAAAACTTGCCAACGTTGTGCATACACTGCCCTATACTTGTAGTCTTCTAGTATGGCTGTTAAACATAAGCTCATATCTCATCGGTGGCAGTTGTCTGCCCACATCTCCTGTGGAAGGAAGGAGACCATGTACAGTGAGAGCCTGATGCCTTCTGCTGTGTTCACTTAATTTTTCATTTAAAAAAAAGGAGGGTAGTGTGAAAACTTCCTCTTTTCTGAGGAACTATTTAATTCCACAATGAGTGCACTCCATCTAGTGGGTAATTCTGCTTTTCTTGGTGTTTTGGATATTCACAATGACTCAGTTGTCAAGGGGTCGTAGATACCATTTTGTGCTTTTACCAAAAATGGGAGCAGAAAAGTGACTGTGACTTTGGAGGCTGATCACAGCTCTTGACAGGAAAACCGAGGGCCCACCGATTTCCAGCATTTGACCTTTATTCCATCCGCTTCTCTGCCTTTCTCCAGATTAAAATAAAGCTACAGAGCTATGGGAAATATTGCTTCCTGGGGTGGATGGACAATAGCAGTGCTTCTTATCCTTGAGTACCTGCAGCAGCAAGAATAATAGCCCCAGAATAGGTAGGGAGGATACTAAACAGAAAGATTTGTGGTCATTTGGGTATTAAGTTTATCTGTGGCTACCTTAAATGCAAGGTTGTCAGAAATAATTACAGGATAGTAGCAACTACTGGCTACCAGAGACAGTGTAAATCCCTTCAGTCAGAGCCTGTTGGGTTTTGGCATGAATCATCTGCTCAGCATGGTATGGGAATACGTTCCTCATATTTATGAGGAGTGAATTAAAGCGAGTGGGGGGGAGGACCGAGGCGGGGGTCTCAGCTACGCAGCAGACGCATGTGCGAGGAGCAGCGCAAGCTGCTGCGTCCCGCGTGGAGGTTGTCTCACAGCCTGCATCGGGTGGGTGTTAGGCTGAGAGGCACCTCTGGGCAGCAGCCTGCGGACCTAGCTGCTGGTGCTTGGTCACTGGAGCGGAGCTGTGCTCCCATGGTTCACCATCGCTGTACCCTGATGGATTGCAAGGAGCTCCCTCTCTTTTTGGAGGGTGGGTTTGCCAGGGTTGGTCAGCCTTCTTGCACCTGCAAGTGGGTTCCTTCCCAAGCTAAACAGAAGGTTCAGCTCATGGTGCTTTAAGACTACAGGTTTTGTGTGTGCTAGGGGCCTTTCTGTGAGGCAGAGACGATCAGTAGATGCTGCCGCCAGCCTGCTGGACCCTGAGAAGCATAAGGATAGCTGATCAGCACTCCTGGTCCTCCTTCTGCAGGAAGGCTGGAAACACAGGCTGCTTGGCTTGCAGGGAGGAGAGGGCTGACAGGCAGCTTTTTGCCCTGGTGCAGAGCAGCACCCTTGTCCCAGGGCAGCCCAGAAGAGCTTTCCCTCCCCTCCATCCGCCCTAGCCGCACAGGGCTGCAACAGGCTGCCCGAGCTGGGACCCCTGGTAGCAGAGCACCAGAGCTCTCCTCAGGAGGGAGAGGCTCTGCTTGCCTGGACCTTCACATGTTGCTACTCTTTGGGCTGTGTGTTTTACTGCACAGGGGTGTTTGTTTTTTACAGAACATTGGGAACTGCTTGGCCTGAAGAACATGTTGCGGTAAGCAGAGTTAACGTACTGCAGTTACCTGGTTTATAATGGAGGCAGCCTGCAGTATCTCTTCATCAGAATGATCATTCTCAACAGCTTAAAATATATGACAAATTATAAGGATGTTCTTGGTATTGAAGTGTCATGGCTAGAAGACCTGGAATGGTGCACCTCGCAAACAGAGAGGCTTTGTGCCTTTTCTCCTGTGCGTACACCAGAGCATTGGTGCCGACTGCGGAGTTTCAGTAGTTAACAAACTTCTGCCTGCCTGCTGTTGATGAAGCAATGATTACCAGTTCAGCTGAAAGTTGCATGCTGATGTAACACAGCCAGTCGGTGTGAATAAATAACACGTGAAAGACAAATCAGTAAAGACCATTTCATATACGACTCGCTGTGCCAGGGCAGCATTAGCTGATGCATTCTGCTTTGCAGCACCCGGCATCGCTTGCTCTGAGCCCTGGCTGGCGCGGCGATGGGAAGGTGGATGGAGGCAGGCAGGGGCTGCCTGGCCTCAGCTGCCTTGTGTGAGCCAGGGACACATGCCACATGTGTGTGCTGGTGGTCAAGGCTGCAGGTGTGGTGGCTGTCCCGGCAAGGAGCTGACTATGAAATGCAGAACCTTGAAAAAATCAGCTCAGACCTGATCTCCCCTTAGTTCAAAGGCTGCAAACTCAAATATGTTTTTAAATGGCTCCGAATAATAACCGGAGAGTAGAGGTATGCCTGAAATAGTTTGTCTGCCAGACAAAAGATAACGGAGGTATTTAGAAACAAGTAACAGTAAACCAAATTGGCATAGTGTGGCTTAGAATGAAATTTTAATTTTTCTGTGTTGCATTCCTGTTTATAAAGGCTGTGTAGTAACTAAAGTGTAGGGTTTTTTCTTCCATACGTGAATGCAGATTACTGGCAGCAATGTTGGCTCTAACAAGAACTGCAAAGAAAATCTGGTCTCTAAACAATTGTAGAGTCTGTCATTCTGAATTGTGTTTTTAGCTCTTCAAGCCTTGATTAATAGGACAAGGCATCAGCTCAGAATTCATATGGACTCCAAATGAAGCTCTTCATTCCAAATGGCCTGTTCTTCTGGAGCATGCCTGTGTTTGGAGCTAGAACTGTGTCTATTCAGTACTAATTAGCTAATGCGTGTAATAACTTTGGCTGTTTCTCTGTGAACCATCTTCCTGTAATGCTTTCTGCTGTTGTCACGGAAGTGTCGAGTTGCTCTTGTAATGCAAGGACTAAGGTTACCTGCTTAGTGGGTGGGATAGCAGAGGTGATGCTTTGAACTGCCATGTTTTCAAAAAGGAAGAGTTGGGTTGCTCTTCCAAGGATCCAGATGTACAGCTGTGGATGAGACGTAAGAATCTATAAATGCCAAAAGCTGTCTGGTGCTTCATATTCAATCAGCGTGTAGTTCCTGCAGAGGGGACGGTTGCAAGTGTTGGCGTGGTACCTCCTCACCAGTTTTTCAGTGGTCAGATACAATGACAAGGCATCTTGGGGTTCAGCAGGTGATAAAAGCTGGGTTTGAATTGGATCACATTGTAATAGTCAACTGTTTCTTTCCTCTCTTCAAAGAGTCATTTAGGCAACGTCTTGGTTGATATGAAGCTCATTGATATCAAGGACACTTTACCCGTGGGCTTCATCCCCATCCAGGAGACTGTTGATACACGTAAGTTGGTGTGTGTTTCTTCAATGCCTGTGCTGTTGGGCTGTGGAGGGCTGTGTCCTGGGCAGAGGGATGCTCTGAGCACTGCTGCTCTGTGGGGCACAGGCATGTCTGGGGGTGGCTCTTTTGCTGTACTCTCCAGGCTTGTTAATACTGCTGCATGACTGCCACCGCCTGCTCCAGCAGGAGGGAACAATTCGTTCTTCAATTTTGCAAGGGTGAACTGGGCCTCGTGAGAACAGAGTGGCTGTGTGCACATGATGCTGTGCTCATGCACATATGGCTTTGCACCATCTGCCACGAACATAAGCCTAGGCCTTGGCAGGTAGCGCTGAGGATGTGTTTGAGCTTCCTGAGAGAACACACAAGTGCGGTGTCCAAAGAGAGTACCCTTCATTTCTGCAAGGCAGAAGTGGTTTTCCTGCAACATTTAAGCAAGCAATTCCTCAACAGGGTCTTCTGATCCCCTGAGACACCAGCAGCATAGTTGTGGCGGCAGCAGCTGGAGCCACGTCTGGTCACAGCAGCCCAGCCTGCAGCAGGCGTGAATGCTCTTGGCTTGTGGTGCAACGGAACCTGGGGCCAGCCCAGTGGGAGCTGGCTGGGAGGGCTGCAGGGCACCAGGCGCTGGTGCTGAGCACGCAGTTACCATGCAAGAGCGCAGGCTGACTGGTACCAGTTCGTCAGTAATGAAATCCAGACTGATTATGAACAGAAAGGAGGTATATGAACCTGCTTTGCAGGGGATAATTCATCCAAGTCTGCAGCAGATGAGGATGATTTTTCAGTCACTGCTGACCTGATTCTGATTTGAACCTGTAACCTAGAAGTGAAAAGCTCTGCAAGCCATTACTGGGTGCCCTGGGTTGTCCCCCTTCCCTGGAGAATTCCTCAGCACATGTGGCGCAGGGGAGAGCCGTCAGCTTATCCTGCACACCTTTGGGAGTACTGGACAGTTGTCAGCTGTTGGTATAGTTTTTGTAGAAGTCCTGGTAGAAGGGTGAGAGGGGACTTTGTAACTAACTTTAAATGCATTGAATTGCAACCCATACAGTCTTTAAAGCAGAGGCACTGTCTGTATTAATGAGGTGGTGCATATCCCTGCCTCCATTAGCATGACTGAACACAATTCGATTGACTGTTTATAATATGTTTACTTTAAATTAACTCTGGTTAAGCATGAGTAATTAATGCATCCAGCTCCTAAACCAAGTTTGCTACAGACTGCAGATTCTAGCCAAGTGTGAAAGAGACCAAAGACAAAAGCAAATATTATACTCAGCTTTGTACTTATTGTGAAAGTTCAGTGAGAGGAACTAATTTTGTTTAAAGCTAAATTTTTTTGTTTACATGTTTCTATGCTCTTCTTTAAATGATGCTTGACTTGTAATATATTTATTAAGTTTAACATTCTTTAATGGGTCTTGACAAATTTTTCAGATGTGAAAGCTTTAAACCCTGGACTCCTAATATCTGTTTTAGGTATGTCAAATAAAAGCCCTAGTTTTCCGAAGCAGGAGGACTAGAGTTCAGGGATGTAGGTATTTAACATCTCTTTTTAAAAAAAAAAACAAAAAAACAAACAAAAAAAAAACTCACTGTAAATGCAAAGTTGCATGCACAGACACTGTATTGTGACATGCCTCATGCTGCCTGTACATTTGTTAGTGCTGGTCTGACGGCAGATTTCAAAGGCCAGGATGGATTGCTTTCTCTGAGATAGAGATTACGAAACAGGAGGAGCCTATGTAGGACTGCTCACCATCTGTTGAAGTGAGGGCGTATTTTTAAACTGGAGAATACTTATTCATATTAAACTGGATGGTTTTTATTCTCCAGGTGCTTGTTTGTACCTGTTGGTTGCTTTCAGATTTTCATTCTGTCTGCACTTTTGGTTTTCACTTTATTGATAAACTTCTGTCATGTCTTTCAAGTGTCTGCATTCACAAATGGAAACCTCACCTTGCTCACATTGAGAGTCCTGCAGATTATTTAGGGTGAGGTGGAGCAAATCTGTATCTGTGTGCCAGTACCACATGTTATCCTGTGACTGACCCATAAGTGAATGTGGGTTACACCTGCATGCAGACAGATAGCAGGCCTATACGTGAATTCTTTACACAGATAAGCCTTAATTCTGGACTTGAGTTTTTCATGATGGATAACGTGGAAACAAGTGAAATTTCTCTGTGATGCACAGCAAGAAAGGGCTGTGCAGGAGATTCATCTACCCTTTGAACAGGTCAGCACAGCCCAGTTGCCATGCTGGAGATCCTAGCAATTACTGCTCTTTAAATCTGGTTTTAACCCTGCAAAGATATCAGGACAAATGTGATGGGAGTATCACTTCAGTGCTTGCTGACGGAGTCAAGAGAGGTCGATAGCACTTAGGATGTGTGAGATTTGGACAGGTGACTTTTATTGTTAGCCACTCTGCATGGTACTGTGTTTTTCTGTCTGCTCCTCATCATGGTTTGACTGGCTGTTTGGAAGCACTTGTCAGAACAAACTGACCAGTTGTGTCAGCAGCTTCCAGGTATGTTCCTAGAGGCAGTGGTTGTAGAAGAAATATTTAGATATCCAGGCTGGTGAGTCAAATGCTACCTTGGAAAGAGGAAGTGAATATGAGAAGTATATGGAAGTGGAAAAATCACCTGCCAGCTCTGTTCTGTAGTGCAGTATGCTGTGGCATACGTGATGTCTTGTCTTCTCTGCAGAGGGAAGTAGGGAGTATTGGTTTATCACAGTGCCTAATAACAAATCTCACAGAGCGTACAGAGAGCTCCTGATAGAAAATTTCTTCAGTCATTGAATGGCACTGCAGTCTGGTTTGCTGACATGTATCTGTTCTTTGGCTCTGGTTCCTGCCATAATTATCTGCCTAATATCTGGAGAGAAAATAAATAACACTTGGACCCTGATCTTGCATTTAAAAACAAAAACAAAAACAAAAAAACACCCAAACTTCTGCCCTGTTTTTTTTTTTTTTGCAGAAGAAATAGCTTTCAGAAAGAAGAGGCTATGCATTAAATTCATCCCTCGAGATTCTACAGAGGCAGCAATCTGTGATATCCGAATCCTGGGTAGATCTAAGCAAGCCCCTCCACAGTACGTGCTCATAGGGTAAGTACCTCTCTCTCTAGAAGCTGCTGCCATATTTTCAGTTGTACCAAGGCTAAGCATCCTGTTTTCCTATTATCAGTAAGTGTTTATAAGAGTTAAAGTTTGTCATTGGAAAGGTCTACATAAATACAAGTGTTACTGAGTTTGATGTGGGAAATAATTAACCCTTTTTTTCTCAGTTAAACTAGTTCTTGCTAGTTGTGTATGTGTGCAGCAAGTGCTCACAGCATTGATGTCTTCTGTGCTGACTACACAGGGAGTTGAACAACATGGGCATTTGGTACCGGATGGGCAGAGTTCCCCGCAACCATGAATCTTCACAACCTGCCACTCCTTCCCAAGTACCATCTTCAGCACCAGCTCCTAACTTGCCGAGGTGAGTTTTCTGCTTTCCAGCACCTTCTGCTCGATGCAGCATGGCATATTGTTGCGAAGCATCTTGCATAGTGGAGTCAAGACGAAGGGCACCACCTTAGTATGAATAATTACATGGTCCGATCTGATAATGAGGGAATGAGTCATTCTTTCAAGTGTTTGCCTGCTTGGAAGTTCCTGTGGTTGCCATTGTATAGAGGCATATGGGTAAAGAAGTCAGAAGAAAAAGCCTGCAGGGGAATGAAACAGTTAGAAAAGTACACCTTTTCTTTGTTTTAAACTGTGTAAGATTTTTGTGGTTTCCAAGTACATTTGGGTCACCCTGGAGGGTGGGCCAGAGCTGTAGCCAAGCTGACTTCCCTCTCCTTGACCAGAGAGAGGGAGAAGTGTTCATACAGTCTTTAATGCCTAGGGAGACAAGTTTTGCTCGTTCTCCAAAATCAGTCCACTCAGGTTTTGAAGTACTGGCCTGGTTTTTTTTCCTCTTCTTGGACCCATCCACTATGCTGCAGTCTTGCAGTTGACACTGAGTATGGAGAACAGACTGCTCATTGTACAGTGAATGACAGGAGCAGCACTTTTGGGCAGACACTGGCATAGTGTCTGTCCAAGTTGTTTTCCCTGTGTTACAGAAAATTTGTGTGCGCGTGTGTATAAATGTATGCAGAGGTGTGTATACTTACATATAGTAATAGTCCTGTAATGACAACTTGCTTGCTGGATTTATCTGGGCAAAACAGAATGTTTTTAAGCAACAAATAAACACATACAGAGGTTAAATTGAGCAATTTATACACCTGGCATTTGATATGAAAGCACAGTATCCAGTGTAAGACAGGCTCCTACTGATGAGGATAGTCGCACTGAACTCCTGGCCTGGCCATTGCCAGGGGATAGCACATTCTCTACAGGTCCCTTTGGACTTTTGCTTAATAAAGCATAAATGTGTTTTTGCGTTAGGCATTTGGTATACTGCAGGTATGTTTACAGTATTACAGTAACTGTTGAGAGCTAAAATTTTGAAGGAGACAGCAGAGGGTAATTCCAAGGAGATTGTATACAAAGGTCATTGTATTGTATGGGTGGAAAGTATTTGTGTCCTTCGGAGTCTTCATACACAGGCCATTCCAGAGAGTGAAACTTTTAAACTACTGTCAGCTGTTCCTGAAAAAGCTATTGGGTATCTTTCTAAGTCAGGTGTGTTCATTAGAGTCTTCACCCACGACCTAGACTTAAATCTGCTGTCTTGTGGTGGCTCTTCAATCTCTCCAAAGAGTTTGAGTGTTTCTTTTGCTGAGAGTTTTGCTCAGTCACCTCCCGCGCCTTGGCTCTCTGCTTGCCGTCCTTTCCTGTCAGGTGTACCGCAGGCAGAGATGCTGTCTTGCTTCTCAAACATAAGTGGAGGCAAAAGAGGTAAAAAGCCAACAGGCTTCTGGAGATTTCAGCCTGTTCCACTGGGAGCGGTTGCATTGTTTTGAAACTCCACTGGTCATAAGCTATGTGCTGGCAAAGGCTGTGCAAGATCAAGGAAAGAGATGTCTTGATTTTAGAGCACAGATCTTCATTTTCTGTCTGCAAGAAATTCCTGCCTGGGCAAATTTCCACAATAGAGAGAAAAATTATCATAGCAGGAGAATGTCAATGGCAGTCCTTAATCACTAAGTGTGGAAGGGTCACTTTATGGCCGAGCAGGGAAGGCTGCAGAACAGCCTCAGAGCTATTGGGAACAGGGCCAAAATTAGAGCTCAGAGCATCAGCGACAGTCTGAAAAGAAGTGTTTACAAGGCTTATATATTTTATAACCTCTTGTTGTACAGTTTATGGTTTACAATGGCTGCAGGGAAATTGGATCAGTTTTGTTTTACTTGCCAAATAAAGCAAATGTCAAAATAGTCAATATAAAATGTATTCTAATTTGGCTGAGTTAAAACAGCCAGTATGCAGTGGAATAATTGAATGTTACATTAATGCCTCCTAGTAAAAACCACCTGTCTGTAGCCAGCTCCACTCTCATGCCTGGTGCATGATTTACAGGTAACTTTTACACCACCAGCCTGATCATTCAAAGCATCTTTCATGTCTGTGTTTTACTCTGATTATTTATTATCCAATATATTTTTTAAGAAATAGAAATATATATAAAGGTGCATTCTGCAAATATTTCATTATTACGGGAAACACATGCTACTTGAAAAGCCTTTTCTAATACTGTATCAGCAATGTGGTAAGTTACTCAAGTTTAATGTTTGTGGAAGATTGTAGTCACAACTAACCTCTTATTTTTACATCACCATAGAGATATGAAATTACAGTGGTAGCCAGTTTGCCATTTTATTCTGTGTGGATATATTCTGACAGGAACTGCAATGAGTTACTCTGCTGCTGTGAGTGCTAAGGCAAAACTGGGGAGCAGTGCAGAATAGAGCTCTATGGAGATCCAGCTGTTAAGCTGGTGAGGTATTTAAGCTATTCTCTTCAGTTGCTGGCTAGCATTATAAAACAGTTTTTAAATCAAGATGGTGTGCTTGGGTGCTTCAGAACAATTCTTAACACTGGATATAAACTAAGCAAGTAAAACATACCAGTGAGCTGCACAGCAAACCTTTCCACAGGGAAGAACTTCTTATTGTGAGGGGTCTTTATTTCTGTCGGCCATGTTCCCTCCGCTGATCCATGATACAAGTTACTGATGGCAATAGATGGCTGCACATCAGAGTTTCGTTGTGTGTCAGAAGTTTGACCTCCACAGCTTGCTGCATGTCAGCAATGCTGCTTCCTCTGTTTGTGTCATGGGGTTATGGCTCACAGTCAGAACTGCACAAGGGGAGGCTTTGTTTGATATTCTTGCTGGACTGCATATGTTACTTTCTAGCCATTTCTTCTCCTTGGTGTTTCGTACTGCAGGCATCTGGCTTAATGGTCTCGAACCGCAGCCGTCACGCACCCCAGTGAGGATGGCATGCTGTGCTGTGGAACACAACCGTGCCGTTGTGCAAGGCATCAAGCTGCTTTACTGTCTTTTCTCTCCAAATTCTGCGACAGCTTCTTGGCACTAATGGCAGCCTGGAGAAATGCACTTGCAGTTTCCCATCCTAGAAGGCTGCTACTAAAGAACTGCTTCTGTTGACTTGAGTCACCAGTGAGAGTTTAGTGTAACTTCCCTCAATACATCTGCATTTGAAGGTTGCACTCCTCGGTACAAATTGATGCTGGTGTGCATGGTGACGTTGCTTTGGGGAACAAGTAGGTAATCCTCCCCCAGAAGGGGTGCTGATAACGGGTAATTCATCTGGCCTTTTGCATACCTATGGTTCATCCAGCCTGTGGATCAGTGACTGCCAGTGCAGTGTTGGGGACTTGGAGGGATGCAAGTCACAAGCATTTGGGCAGTGTCTTAAGGCTCAGCCCCTCACTGACTCGAGCTCTGTCTGGGAATAGGTTAGAGGAGGATTTTTGTGTGATGTTCTCCTTTGTCCACTTCCTGTGTTTTGGGAGCAAGTTCTTGACTTCCGCAAATGCACGCGGCACCAACCTCACACCACTTTGCTCTGCAGCTGCCTTTGCCATGGCTCCTGTCGCAGTTGCAACGCTGTGAGCCCAGGTGGCTTTTTTGGTGTGTGAGTGCAGTTTGCATCCCTTCCCGTGGTGCTGCAGGAGCCTCTACCGCCGTCATTCAAACAGTCCTCTCGCAATTTGTCAGCTGCAAGCAAGATGTCAGTCAGTGCCGCGGAAGTGTGTTTTACAGTGACAGACATAATTGCACTTAACTTTTTGCGTGGATGTTATCAATCTGTGACAGATACTTTGGGAAATGGAGCACTCTGATTGCAGATGATGTGTCACAGGCGTTTAATCTTCCTCTCGGAGAGACCAGGATTCAGTCACAACTTTTACTTGTTGATGTCAGGTTTTGAAAATGTAGATTCGCGCTGACCCTGGGAGTCGTTCAGTCACTTAGTTTGCAGGGCTGTCATCTGTAAGGTTGATGGCTTCCTAGGGAGAAGGAAGATCGTGCTGCAGTCGGCTTGTTATGTGTTACCATGGCTGGGCTCACAGCGTTTTGTCCTCCTGTTTGGGAATCTGGCTGCTTTCGCTGGCCTTCCTGGGATGCCTGTTGCACATCTCCACTTCTGTTTCAATGGAAAGTCAGGGCGGTGGTGAGGGCAGGCAGCCTGGCGCGGCGGGTGCAAGCTGGCACCGTGGGCCCTCCACAAGCTTGAGGCACCCCTGCTGCTCGCGCCTGGCCTGGCAGGCCCAGGGCTCCGCAGGCCAGAGCTGCAATGGTGCCGGTGGAGACGAGTGGTGGCAGAGCTGACATCTGGTCGACCCCGGCTGAAGAGCAGGAAGGCCGCGGCCAGGCTGGCGGTGCTGGGCAGCACCTGGGGCAGGCAGTGGTGGAAGCCCTGTGGCAGCGAGTGGCCAGGCAGCTGGTGCTGGATGGGGCCCAGCTGGGAAAGGCTCTGGCACTCCTGTCCCATCCCTGCCTCCTCTCAGGTGCCCAGAGCTTTTGCACAGAGGCCATGCACCGTGCTGGGCACAGGGCCCCGATGTTCACCTGCTGTGCTTGTCATTCCTGCCTGATCCGCATGGCTAACGAGCAACAGAAGCAGCTCATCTGTGCCACAGCTCATGCCCCTCACAGCTGGGGGTCTGTGGCAGCAGGCAGCTGCCCCTCCTCGCGTGCCCTCGCTGTGCTGCGAGCAGCCGGTCCCTGCTGCCGAGCGCTCGGGTCTGGGAGGCACCGATCTGGCAGGGGCGTTGCACCGAGACAGTGCTGCTGTGGTTGCGAGAAGGAGATAGTAACTGTCGAGCATAACCCACTGTAATAAGAGCATGATGTGTAAATATTCCTTCCATGCTCCCAGTTACCTTTTAAATAGTTAGCTGCTTTGCCTTAGAAAAGGGAAATTTGCTCCTGTTCCTTTGCTCCTGGTGGAGTTTAACGTTAAGGAATGTAAGGATTTCCTTTCTAGGCAGAGAAGTCTGATTTTCAAATTGATTTATTAGTGGTGTTTGAACTTTGTCATGTGAGCTTGGAAAGTGATCAGTGTGTGGCTTGCTGCTGGAGGCTGATGATGTGCAATAGGTGGCAGCTAATAAAGCAGCACTGACGAACCTGTGTGTTGGAGACCTGTGCTCAGTCTGATGATAGGCCAGTCTTGCTCTGCGCAGTGGGTAATTGAAGGCAAGTGGGAAGCCTTTTAGCTTCCCTATTTTTTAAGTAGCAACAATAATATTTAGAAATAACTATGCTAACTTTTTCTTTAAGACATTTAAAACAGATTTCATGGAGAGTCTGTAGAGCAGAGGGTTCTGAGGTTTCAGCACTTGTCTGCTCTGGTGAGGAGCAAAGCCAAGACCTCAGAAAGTTGCCATGGACCAGAGACAGACACCACTGGTAGCCTGATGGCTAGAATGTTTTAGTGGAGTGGGTTTACCTCAAAGTCTCTCATCTGAATAAAATACTACCGCATAAGGAGTACCTTAGTGTGGATGTTTTTGGTTTGACTGGAAACCACTCTGAGCAACTTGCAAGTGAAAGCTCTGACAGTCTGATCCTTTCTACAAAGCACTTTGTCCTTGATGGAGATGCATTGTCTAATGTGTTTCATTGAAAGAGCTCTAAAGTAAAACTAATTTACAACTACTAAAATATGTCCTTTGACTTGAATGCTCAGATTACTTGTGTCATGAAATACAGCAAAATATTCTTAGTTTTTAAATGATTTACCCTAGAAGAGGCCAAGGATGGCACAAGGGCTGGGTTGGCGTCACAGTAGCTGTGGATAACAACCAATGAGACTGAAGCGTTAAGTTGAACCTTGGAGGAAATGCTTTCCACACTCATTGCAGTTGCTTTGGTAAGAAACAGAATTTCAGAATGAAATCTATGTGATGTGTGTATGCTGTGCGAGTCTGAATGTGATGGTTTGTTTGAGTGGGTAAGGAGCACTGGCATACATTTATCCAGAGTCTGTTTCCCATAAGGAGTTTGTTATGAAACTACACTGACCATATGGCTTGCATCCAACTCAGCTGGATGAAGACGTGCAAAAATTGGTCACAGTCCAGTATGTTTTAGTGGCAGAAAACGATGATTAGGAAAAAATGTTTAAACAATATGAGTGGTTTCCAGGCACAAGAATCCCTTGCAACAGTTGAGACAGAGGAACGTTAACTGTAGTTGGCAAAAGATGATTGATTTAGCTGATTTTTGAGGATGCATTGAAAAATTTTGGGGATTGTTCTGGGTGAAGAGGCTTCAGTATCCTTAGAATCATTTTTCTTTATAGAGCCCTGTTCCTGGTATAGTAATATTCCTGAAGGCATGTTTTCTTTTGGGTATAGTGTAGGTTCATTAAATATGAACCGAAGGTATTCATTCAAAGAAGCAATGTCCTCAGTTGTTAAATAAGCCCTGTGGGGGAATTGAGCACTTTTTCCCTAAAACTTCTATGTTGTCTGCTATTTAATATGATCTCTGCCACTGTTGATTTGTAATCTGTGCTTTCACCCTGAAGTGCATGTGGTTGTGTTCAGATATTTCCTTCTTTAAATCAATCACTTTCACCATTTTCCAAAACACTTCTCGAGTTTATTGCTTTTAGTAAAGTGTTTGGACTGTCATTATTTATTACTGGCAAAGTGCTGACAACGTGCTCTTCCCAAATGAGTCTTTATGTGGAATATTTGTTTAGCAGGTTTTGCAGGGAGAGGCTGGGGCTGTGCTGCAGCACCCTGGAGCTGCGGGCTCTCCTGTGGCGGCGCTGGCCCCAGGCAGGCTGGCGGCATGGTGCATGCGAAGATGCTCAGGTCAGAGATGCTTCTCCATCAGATGTGGGATCCCTGGCTTTGTTCTGATTAATTTGACAGAATTTAAAATCCTAGCCCAGGAAACCTGCACTGTGTGTAATTTATCTTTTTGGAGTATTTCTGCTGTTTGGCGATTTTTCCCTACTGCTTCATTATCTGAAAACTCCTGACTCCAGAGAGTAGCTAGTGAAGGATGTGGAAAGCTGCGCTCTTCCCACCGCAGCCTCCAGAGACACTGTGCTGTTCATCTAAGACAACCACTTCATAAGCACTTCGTTCTTACAGTATGAGGTCTTAGTTCTTTGATGCAGTCCTCTGCCTATAACAATTTAATGGGCTACAGCTCAGACTTTCAAGCAGTGTAAATTAAACTTGTTGGTCTTTTTCTATTGTTTGGCAGCTGTTCCATCCTGGTTACTTAAATTCTCTGATCTAAATTAATCCCCGTACAGACGGAGCTGCAGGAGCTTCATTTTGCATTAAGCCTTACATTTTGGGTTGCTGGTCTGCAGTAGATCATGGTTCCTTGTTAGCGTCATAGGGTTTAGTTCCGTACAGCTAGTGAGTGCTTTAATTTTGACAGGATAGCGTAGCATCATTTTCCCTTGTCTTCAAGGCATCATCATTTCGGGGGGAGATGTGCAGAGATACACTCTATATAATGCATAGAGTAAGGGTGCTGCGGACAGGCCATTTTCCCTTTCTACAGCTAGGAAAGTTACGTGGTTAAATTTAAAAGTGAAAAGAATCACTCGCTCCCTTTTTCATTCTCTCACGCGTTTGGGCTTTTATAAAATCTGAATCTGGCACCACAAGCTCTCATTGATTTTTGGGAAACAGGATATTTTAGTAGTTTGGAATGAGATGAAATGCTTGCAAAGCCCATATGTTGCTTGTTTTAGGCAAAGGGTCAGTAAGGTTTTAGAAAGTATTTAAATATTTGGTTTACACGATTAGAATAGATTGTCTGGAATGAAGTCCATTACCCGAGGTGATTCTTGCCTTGCAGTTTTGTTTTTCACTGCAGTTCTTTGGGGTATGAGGTAGGTGTTCTGGCAATGCAATGCATGAGCACAGTTAAAAGTTAAGGACTGTGAATAAATACTGTAGATGGGATTCTGGACACCGCTGAAGCCATAGATATCTGCTGTGGCATTTTCTGTAAACTGCAGTTTGGAAAATACATTCTGGTAAAGTGAGCAATTGTGGAGAAGTCCTCTGATTTCTGTCAGTGAAATGCTAGCAGCTCGTTTCTTAGAAATAGGCTTTTTCCTCTGCCCATAGGCAAAGCTTTCAAGCTGGATTATCTTTCTTGAAAAGTACAGCCTGACATTAACTTCTCGTAGGTGTGTTTTTAGCTTTCTACAGCTTAGAATGTATTTAATCATTCTAGCCTCAGTTTTTCATGAGGCATATGATCTTTGCATAATCCATTGATTAGGGAAGATATGATTCTTTTTATTCCAGAATATTCCTATGAGACTTTACAGCACTGTTCTTAAGTTTGTTTAAAATAAATTGCAGTTATGGCAGTGGTACATCAAAGAACAGTGCAGGTCCAGTTCCTGTAGCATGCAATATGCTTTCTAACATACTTGACAATGTGGGGCAGTTTTTAAAGTTTTGCCTCATTTCTCTACCATGTTCATCTAATCCAGTTGGAAACCAAAAACTTACCATTGTTCTTTTGCTATGCATTGTTGATATTTTTATATGAATTATGAAGCATCCTTTGATATCTGGCACTTCCCCTTATGATCTTTTGTTACTTTTTATGAGTACTTGCTCCCTAACTTCAAAAGCAGTTCATCACCTTCATGCAGACAGTTATTAATAACTTATTTGGAACTGTTAGGCATTCCTGGGCCTGTTTTATGCATATTTTGCTCTAGAAACATTCAAAAAGTGGCCATAATGTGTGCAGACCTCAAACCTCCTTTGCTAGCATCTGAAGGATCTCTCTCATTATGTGCTTTTTCTGTTGCTGTTGTATGTAGACACGTTTCGTAGATTTAACGAATAAAAGAAAAAACTAAAATTGAGAGTAATTGTCTAACCTGTCCTGAATTGCAGTGATGTGGCTGTTTCATCCTAAATTGTCTGGAAATTATAATATGTTGGGGGAAAATGTTCTTTGTAATGTTCTGTCTCAACTCGTGCTGGAACAATGTGTTTTTTGCTTCAGCGTTGGTGTGAACGGGCCTGAAACCCTGCTGTCTGGCCTCGCTGGGCTGGCATCCCTCCTCCTCCCCGAGGGACACGCAGCACCAAATCCGCCTTGTCGCTTGAATTCAGTGGGGAGGAAAAGAGCTACTTTTTTTGACAGTTCAAAAGGAAAATAATTGGCATTAGCATAGTTAATGTGAGTTGCTGTTCCTTAACATTAGAGATTCCACTAAAGTACTAATAATTACTGATAATATCTTTTGGTGGAAACTTTCAGAGTAAACGAGCACTGGTTGAAGCAGTATTTAACGGCATGCTGCTGGCATGATAAGAATGCAAATAAGTGTTATTAGCCTAATGATTTTGCTGTCGCCATGGCGGTGCAGCAGTAGTGTTGTGAATATGTCATGCAGTACCCGTGAATTTGGAAAGTGTGTCAAAACACAACTTCAATTAGTTTGCTCTAATTATGGCTCTAGAGAGTTCATAACTATATCACTCCTCATTAAAAGAGATTTTCTTATATGGATTAATACAGCATGTAAGGGGCTGTTTGAGGGATCCAAGGCAGGGCCACGCAGGAGGAAGGAGGGTGGCTGTGGAGAGATGGGAGGCTACGGGGCAGCCCCAGGGCCGGTCCCGTTGCACCCGCTCCTGCTTTGGGGCAGATCTGGGGGCACTCGGGGGACCTCTCCCCGCAGGGTGGCTGCGCCAGCTCAGCCATCGGCCTGTTGTGTCGGTGCCACTTGGAGGAGGGTTTTTTCCCTCAGTACACAGACCTGGCCTATGATTCTGACAGGGTCTTCAGTTAATTTTAAAAAAATAAAAAAAATAAAAAAAAGGCACCATAGAAACAACACTTGATGCTAAAATAGAGATTTGGCCTGAAAGACTTGCTCTCACAAAGGTCAAGGAGCATGGATAGTCAGAAGCCTGTGTCAGCACGGCGTCTCCAAAGGAGCACTGCGGGACGCCAAGTGTACAGGAACCTTTTGCAGAGTATTTGGTGTGTCTTTTAAAGACCGTCTTTGCATGTTGTGTGAGCATGTTCATGCTTTGCAGAACTGGGAAAAGATTCTTGTGCTCACAGGTGAGCAGTTGGTGAGGGGTTAAAGTTGTAATTGTTTAAATCTTTCAGGCTTTCCTCCCAGTTCTGTGATAATTTGATGAAGAACTTCACCCTAATTAAATATTCAAATTACGAATAAGTGTCAATATGGCTTCCCATTGCCTGGAATGATGATTAATTGTATTCAAAACTCTAGTGGCTGCTGTAATCTAAACCAAACCGTTGTTCTTGATTATTTCTGCAACACATTTACCATGTTTTTGTTTTAAAATTTAAACTAGTAATTGATTTGCCATATGCCACAGAGCTGCACATACTTTAACGATATATGTTTAGGAACTTGGGGACTTTGTAATTGGGATTTTCTTGCTTTTCAATGGCAGCCTCTCTTTTTTTTTGTCTTCTACAATGTAAAATGATTTGGCTTTCACAACGCATAAGGAAAATGCATTATGCAATCAACTTACTAGGTATAAGTTATATTGATCCTGGCCAAAGTTTACATTAATTTAAAGTAAATTAGACTTTATTTCCCGTATTTCCCTACAATGTCATACTTTTAAAAATGAGAACAGGGGAGGGGAAGAACTGATCTCACTCTAGCAGTTATTACCCTCTGTCTCGTGGTCTTACAGCTAAATGTTCTCCTTGGAGAGACCTAGCTCTGCGCAGCGCAGCTTGGTAGAAATGATAAAATACCCGTTTGTCCTACCTCAGAGAATGGAAAGTGGCAATAGAATTGGAGGCACAGGAAGGATGGCATTTTATGTCACTTTCAAGCACCCTCATAACAGTGCTTAAGACCCTCTGCACTGGAAAGTGATCTGGCTAGCGGTGAGACAGGCACTTCTGGCATGCAGACCCCATAACAGCAGCTGCAGAGCTGCCTGCCCGCTGACAGCGAGCGTCAAAGCATGCACCTACTTGTAATGCTTGTACTTTTCCCTGGCTTTGAGGTAGTATTTTGGTGTGTATTTTAACGTTGATATATCTGAAATGAACAGCAAATAGGATATCATGTTGAGTTAGGAAGCGAGGTCTGCATATGTGAACTTCTGCTGCTGTATTTATGCATATATGGTCAGAGTCTGTCAGACTGTGAGCAATTAATTTCAATTACTCATGTGGAATGTATACACCACTTCAGCATATGGCGTTTGTGAAACCTGGTGCCCCTGTGAACTGTTGGGCGCACGTGGTTGTGCCTGGGGACTTGGTTCAGGAAGTCTTTTTGCAAAGTAAGATTTCAGGGCTTTATTGGGAGGCCGTGATGTGCATTTGTAGAACTGATGTCTCCTTAATTTTGCTTACACAATGCTGCTGTGAACTACCTGTGGAACTGTCCTTTCCAGTCCTGCAGGTTGATGCAACATGCGTGACTGGCTTCAACAGCGTGCGGTGGTCTCTCTGGGCTTGGTGGTGGTTTGCTGAAAAGAACTGTACATATGGAAAAGATTTAGCCTCTTACAGCAGAAGCTTGGATAAACTTTTTAAAATATTCTGCTTAGAAATGGGCCTTTTTAAAATAGATCTGCTTTGTTTACTTCCAAAGCATTTCCTGCTGTTTTGTTTAGGTATGAAGAAAACAGTCCCCAGTGCAAGCAAGAAAAATTAAAAAAATCTTTGCTGTTTTGATGCCTCAAAGTATTTTTGGATACTGCTAAAGTAACTGAAAAGCATGTAATGCCTACAGGCAGTGGTCTCCTGTTTTAAGGTGTATTCATGACAAACCTGCCTGTGCTGGCAAAGAGTCTCATATGGATTTTGTTTTAAATAGAAAACTGTTAGCCAAATTTGAAAATATTTTCACACCATCTTTTTTTTTGTTAGAAAGAGCTCCAGGAAGCACAAGCAAATTCAAACTGATGTTTGCTTTTTCTCATTTTATCCATGCTGCTCACCATCAGCTGCATCAAGGTCTAAAAATATGTAGTTCTTCACAAAATGTGTCCTGTTTTTAAAGGCAGATAATTTCCAGATGATTTGCTCAATAGATAAAATCTGCTAGCTAACAAAATGGATCTGATACTCTGCTGAAGAATACATAGGGCTCTTTCTTGCAGCTACAGCATTTGTGATAGGCAACAAATGTGGCCTTGTTTTCTGGCAAAAGGTCAATGCCAAGCATCTTGCCATGTTTGGGTAGCTTTTGCTTTTGTGAAATGGTAGCTGCTGTTTTCATGCTAGACTAAGTCCCCCTGTGAAGAGGGAGTATCTTCATTACATATGGCAACGGGGTCCAGAAGATTGATAACATTTTATAAAAATTCACATAGACCTGAGATCAGCATTAGAAAAAATACAGGTTAGAATTAAAAGGGAAAAGCCTGAATCTCTCATCAAAACATGAAAATCTGTGAGCTATCAGTAACAAGAGCAAAAGGCCTTTCCTTGTGGAAGACTTCCAGCGGAGCTACGTGTGGCTGCGCTGAGTGGCTGCCCGCCTGCATGGGGGTCATAGTGTGACACCAGAGGCAGAACCGTATTCTCTGCCCTGAGGTAGGCTGGGTGGCAGAAAAAGTTGTGAGCAGGCTTTCTCATGTCCTCCCAAATCTGAGTGCTCAGATGTCCAGGGAGCTTTGCTGGTTGCATCCTGCCAGCGCAGTGGGTTTCGGTGAGCAGCGGGGAGCTGGTGCTGGCTGCTTACACCATGTCCCAAGGGCTGTTGGGTCCTGACCTCCTCAGGACCCGAGGGCTGGTGCCGAGAAGCTCCAGGCTCCAGCAGCTTGGTGTGCGACCTACTTTCTGTCCCTAAGGCCTGACAAGAGCAGGGCTTGTTGTCACCTGCAGCTCTCCAACACCGAATGGTTTCTGGGAAGATTATCTGTCTCATCTTCAGGCCTCTGTCTAGACTCGTTGTGTGCTGGGTTTTTATTTTCGTGATCTCTGAGCCACTGAAAGTAGTTTCAACTTAACTTTCATGAGGTCCTGTTTTTTCTATTTATAGCCAGCATAAGGAGGGTTTAACAAAAGATGTAAAAATGTCTCTGCTGCAGGAAATGCTGCGCAGAGCGTTGTTGGGAGGCAGGGCACACTTGCTGCTGCATGTAGGGAGAGGTGAGGGGTGACATCGGGCTTCCCTTTCCTTGGTGGCTGGTGGAGGGGAGCTGAGTATGTGCATCTTCCTCTGCCTCAGGAAGCATGCAGCATGCCTTGGGTAAGTTTGGAGCAGGCCATAGTCATCAAGAGATTTTCAAAGCTTTTATGTATGAATATGCTCAGAAGTTTTTCCATACAGGTCAATCCAAAGCACTCGGTATTGGTGTCTTCTGCCTTGAAGGAACCGCAGCTGAGTGCCACCAGGTGCTCGGGTGCACTTGCGGTGCCTCGTGCTAGCAGAGGGAGGCTCGCGCTCGAGAATGCCGCGCAGGCTGTTCTGCTGCCAGCTGCGGACAGCGGCTGTGTCCTGCTCTGGAGCCTGCCTTGGAGGAGGGCAGATGCTGCCTGTGTGCAGTGCTTTGGTTGTTGGCTTAGTCTGATGTTCAGCGGGCAGAGGGGGCTCGTGCCAGGGTGGAGACTCTCTTCTACTCACAACTGGACTGGCAAGCAGCTAAAGCAGCTGAACCGTGCTGGGTTGTGACGGTGAAATCACCTCCTCTGTCTCCTCGCTGTTGTTTGGGGCCTACTCCAACGTTTACAAGAATGCTAAAACTGATGTTTGCAGCTTAACCTGAGCACAACTGTCAGGCAAGAACGAGCTGGTAATAGTAGTATCTTCCGCTCTGTACTAATATCATTTCCATTTTCCCATTTTTCTTCTTTAGGCATATCTCGCTAACGCTTCCTGCTAGTTTTCGAGGCAAAAGTCACAGCACTCGCCTGGACTTGGAGCACCAGCACTCAAATTTGTATGCCATATCAGGTAAGCTGGCGTACGCAATGGTTTCTTTGCTCCTATGTAATCAGAAGTGTAACCAGGTAAAGCAGTCATCTTTGCATAAATAGCCAGATGTGTGCTATCCATGAAACATGCTTCCAGCTTTTCTGTCAGTGCCATTTAAGTGTCAAGAGCATGAGGGGTGCAGAGGGACCCCAGAAAATGCACAGGCACAAGTGTTACTGGCAGCGAATATTACTGATCACTGGGGAGATCGCAGACCTCAAGGCAGGATGCTGCTGCCTGTGGAGGCTCTAGATGAGAGATTTGGTGAAAAGCAACGCTGGCAGAAACCTTACCTCCTCTTTTTTGTGATCTTCACAGGTGAGTTGTAAAAAACATCATCTTTGCATATTTCACAGGAGGCTTCATCCAACATTGCAAGGATGAGTTTTCATACAGTTCTTTGCTATATTCAACATACACGTTAAAAACAGTAATATTAGGGCAAATATGAAATTAGATGTTAGGATATGGAGGGTTCTGTTAAGGACCACATGCTTGTGTGTGCATGCTTGCTCTCTCTAGCTGTGGCTTTCTCTCTGTTTGCCAGTCCAGGCTGGTATGCAAATGCTAGAACTAGTGATAGTTTCCAGATGCCAGTGTGGAGGAGGGGAGAAAAAAAAAAAAAAAAAAACCTGCCAATGAATATTTTTGCTGGTTTTTATTTTTACCTAGTTCGTAGGGAAGATGTGTGTTTAATAGAGTGGTGAGGCTCAAACCTATACATCTGCCTATGGAGGTATAGGTATGCTGGTAGTGTGCTTCAGGACCACGTGGTGGGTTCACTTTGGAACTCGAGTCCCTGCTGGGCTGTCCCTGACAGCTCTGCTCTTCTGAGTAGGTCTTACCTTTAAGTGCTTGATTCTTGGAAGGCAAGTGTGCTGAAAAGGAACTGCAGCCTGGTTCTCAGGGCCCAGGATGAACATGTGTCTGGGAGTGAGAGGCAGGGGTGCTTTACAGAATTGCACCTTGTGGAGTCTGTCACTCCTGGTAGTGCTGAGAGCTGTGCTCTCTGGAAGCTATTTACAAAGCACTGCAAAAGGACTTTTGAGTCTGCAAACTAAAGAAAAATGTTATGTGCAGCTGTGGCACGACAGTGCATTTCACCTGACTGTTCTCTTATGGGTCTATCTTGTATTCTGTACTTCAGATAGGTAGTACTGGAGTGCAAGATATTTTTCCTTAGAATTATTATTTTGAGTAATCTTACACCTGAACAAATATTGTGATAGCCATAGTAGAAACACACTTAAATGCAGTTTTCTCATTGTTACGACATTTTTGCAAGAGCAGAAAAATGTTGGCTTTAAACCTGACTCTGTCAAATGAAAGTACTAATGAAAGTACCTTAGTACATCTGGATGAAGAAAATTCTCAGGACGGTTTGGAAACCCTGGAAAAGCAGCAGTGGATTTAGTGGGCTGTTCAATAGGTACTGCTTGTGCATAATCAGAGG
The DNA here is from genome assembly GCA_013399475.1 of Chauna torquata. Classification (NCBI taxonomy): domain Eukaryota; kingdom Metazoa; phylum Chordata; class Aves; order Anseriformes; family Anhimidae; genus Chauna; species Chauna torquata. The sequence continues at coordinate 150,193 of VXAL01011477.1, forward strand.
AGAGAAGATGGCAAAAATGTGCCATTCACAGATCCTTTCTATTAATAGTGAGTGACACTTCTAACATGGGAACATGGCATTAATTCATGTACCATAATCAAAGGGTTATTTAAAAGGTAATCTCTGACTGAAAGTGCAGCTTCAGGTTCCTAAATAGATGGAATATAACAATGGCATAATTCTTGTCAGTATTTGTTTTTCTTGTTACTTTCCTGTCCTAATAGGTTTAGAAATGTAAGGGAAAGCATGTTCTTGTGCTCACATGAGATCGTCCTGCACAGAGGATGGGAAAAGTACGGTTTCTCTCTGATAAAGCATCAAACACGCTAACAGAGGCAGCAGTTCTGCATGAATGTTACCGGGGATGACCCTGCTTCCTGGGCTTCCCATGGACTGTCTCAGCTTGCAGCATAACCAGTCTGGAAAGATGACCTATTTTGCAAAGATCCTGGATGTTTTACCAGATAATTACGGGCAAAGCATAAAACAGACTTAGAAAAGTGGGCATAGCATTAGTCTTCTGCATTTGCACAAGCGCATTTCAGTCAATGTATATAAATGGTGGTTTTTTTTCTTTCCCCAACTGCACATTTTCCTCCAGGCACATTGTTATACTAGTTGTTGTACATACGTGTGCTGTAATGGCTATTGCAGCTGTGAAGCATTTCTGAAGAAAGGGTCTTGTCATATGAAACATCCTGTGCATTGGCAGGGGTCTTCATGCATAACTCCTGACCGCTGCAGCCTTTTCAGCAGCTGTGATTAGGTGCTGTGACAATTCCCTTTGCGTGCTTAAACGTTACCAAGGCAGATTAACCCCAAGACGCTCAGTGGAAACCATTCAGAAGTTTCCTGTTACGTTGGTGTAGTTTTCAGCCAGTCCCTTTTATCTAAGCTGTAATGTTAGTGTCCTACTGCAGTGCCATGGCAACAGGAAATTTATAAACGCTTCTGCACTGCCGCCCCTAATTGCTCTGCCAGGCTGCGCTTTGCTGCAGTGGGGTCCCGTGGCTCCCGGGGAGATGAGCATGCGGGGAGCGCAGAGCCACAGGGGCCGCGGCGCTGGGCAGCCGCCGTGGTGGGCGAGGTGACCCCGGAGTCCTGGCGGCACAGGATACGGCTCTGGTCCCACTGCTGCAGAGCAGGCGCTGCCAGCGGCGCGCAGACAAGCAGCTGGCTCCCTCTCTTGGCTCTCAGCAAAATGGAAGGTTCCTGGTGCTGGCACAGGGAAACAAAAGCTGTTATAAAGTCTTTTACTTCCCAATTCTGGTGGTATCGCCTTGGTCTGAATTCTTGTGGTGAGAGCAGGACGGGCTGTTTAGGAAGAGAGAGTTATAAAGGAGGATGAAATGAGGAGTTGCACTGTGGTCTCAGACACCCAAGACTTTCTCAGTAATCAGTGAAAGTGATGCTCCCCGTGGGGGGTTCAGCCTGTTTGTGGTAGGTGAGATGAGTTTTGGCTGTCGAGCTTACCTGATATCTGAAAATGTATTTTGGTAGAAATTGCCCTGTCCCCGCTGGAACTGTCCTGTTAATCCTATGTGTATGTAATGTAATTATTATTGCAAAGCTGGAGTCAAGGAAAAAACGGTCCTGAAAGCAGTAATTACAGTTTTTAACCAGCCTTTGTCATTTCCAGTCTTGGCAATTAAACACTGGGTGACCAAAAGTTGGGGAGGCTCCTGTTTGCACAAGGAACTAATTAATCAGCCGCTGACAGGTTGTGTGTAGGAAACTCTTGCCCTGCCCTCCCAGCCCTGCAAAGGGAGCATTCTCTGTGCCGCTGCATGCAGCACCGTGCTGTGCTGCTGGCCACCTCTCCCGTGTTCAGCAGGCTCCCCATTCCCACCCTGTGCCGTGCTTCCAAGACCAAAACACAGAATTACCTGTAGGTTGATCCACAAAAGGTCTCTGGACACTGCTGGGAGCATGGTGCTGAGGAGCTGACAGGTGCAATATGCATGTTTAAATGGGCAGCTGCTGGAAGAAGAATGCCTTGCTCTAGACAGACCTGTCAACAGACACTACTCAGTATTTCACAGCATAGTCTTTCTTCATGGCCTTCAGCTTAATTAAGATGTTGTTGTGACTACATACTGCCTTCATTTCAGACTTCAGCGTCTTCTGGCTGCATATTGCTTTGGCTTATCAGAGCCACAAGGACAGAGAGGGAGAGAGGGAGCCCTCTCAGGCAGCCACAGATGATAACGTGCAGGGAAAATTCCTGAATGAAGTGAAAAATTATTTATAATAATGGTACTCAAATAGAAGGGAAATAAGTCACTTTAAGGGTATATAAATTTTTATGATAGTGTATAAACAGCCATAGCTTGCCTTGTCTCCCATCTATCCCTGCAGAGAATGAGGGTAACATCTAGCATAAAGAAAAATATAATAAGAAAACAAAGAAATAAATGGGAAGAGCTGGAGGATTGATCACTCAGTGTATTTGTATATCCTGATGTAAAAGGTACTGCTGACAGGTGGCCAGGTTTCTTCTGTATAAAACCATGTGTGTGCTGTCAGGGCGGTGTGAGCAGCCTTGTTTCGATTGATGAATTGCCTGCTTTCTTGATTAAACCTTCCGTCACTTAAGAAACAAAAAGCCTGTGTTTGGATGGCAGAGTGGGACATGTCAAAAAAATCTGTCTGCTTTACCTTTGTGCAGATGTTGGGCACAGACTGTAACATGTATTATTAAAATGAATGTGGCATTTACTGTGCATTATTTCTTTCCTGGGAGAAAGGACCTGTAAATTATATGCTAATAATAAGCTTTAACCCTTTCAGAAACCAAGATATTTAGGAGTGCAAGTATTTTTGCAGGCAATACTAATTGGATGGGCTTTAATACCTCTGTAGCTCTCTGAAGTTAATAAGCAGTGTGTTTCAGGCCAGGATGCTGATGCCTCTTGGGTATCTTGCCTCCAACAAGTTTTCTGTTGTGTAATTGCTAATGAGTAAACTTTTGGAATTACAGGATATTCCGTTGAAAGCCTCCTTCAAATTCTGACTACAGGCAAAACCTGCCTCCCTGCAGGAGGATGGGGCCAGCAGAGGAGAGGTTACATGGCCAGCCTGCTCGGCAGGGGAGGCAGTGCTCTCAGAGCTTCCCCGCAGCTGCGCCAGCTCCAGCATTTAACTTTCAGAATGGCTTTAACCTGCCAGTCAGACATACACAACCGACTTGCCATCTCCAGAAAAGGATTAGGGATGGAAAAAAGTCTTAACATTCCTTGCAGAGCATATGGCAGGATGTTGCATTAGAAACTAGTGGCTGAGTTTGCGAAATGAGATTTTTACCTTCTCAGCTGTGAGTTCTGGGGAATTACAGGCTGGTCCAAGCAGTGTGCTTCCACATTGTGCGGGTTTTCTCTGCTAACATGAGGTGGGCAAAGCCGTCAGTGGCTTTGGTGTGTGACCCTGCACACCACTGGACAGGGTCGTCATTTTTGCCCTGAAATTTTACTGTAGCCAACTTCTGAGCTGTGTTGCAGATAGATGTGGTTCCTGGTACTCTTGTAGAACACAAACTTGTATTGACTGTCTTATATTCAAAATCTATGTGTACCTTCCTGAGTTTGATGCTCTCAGGCTGTCAAGACAGAAATTACATTGCATGAAGTGCATCAGATACTTCTGCACAGCCCCTTCAGAATGTGTGTACAAAATAGAGCCTCTCTGTACCAATCTTGTGTGTGAAATAAGTGTACGAACTTCCAGATACTGCTCCAGCTGTCATCTCATAGGCAGAAATCTAACTTCTGTTGTATAATCCTGTATCTCTAAGGAGTTTTGCTCTAGCAGGAACCTGAAGATAGCAAGATGATCACAGTTATCCTTGGATATGACAGAGTTTAATTTATTTTTGAACACTTAAATGTGGAAACGGTGCAGAAAAAAACAACAGAACAAAAGCAGAACATACTTTGCTACGATTGTGTACAGTATTTTCAAATACTACTTGCCAGTTGTCAGCCCAAAACAATTAAAATATTTGTGCAAGAACTTTAAAAGAAATAGTTGATGTTAGCTTGACGTTAATATGCCACCCATATGTTTGGTACCTCAAGTCATGTTAATCCCTTGAAATAAAACAGGATCCAGAAGCAAATATTTTGTACTGTATGAAAATTAAGTGAATCGGTTTTTAAAATATGCTTAAGATTCTCATATCATTTGAAGAGTTCTCAATTCAGTTACAGATCCTTCAAAAAGTATTTGTGGAGCCAACAGCCAGTGCTCCCTGAGAGCCTTTCCTGAGCCTGCGTTGAGAGCTCTCAGCAGCTGAGCGTGAACAGCGAAGCTCGGCGCCAAGGGGCTGCTGCCAGAGCCTTTGCTTGAAGCATTTCACGCAGTCAGCCTGTAGCGTTGCTCACCGTTCACGTGTTTGGTTGTATGTCATTCAAATATGTCTTCTCATTTTTCTTAAATCCTTTTTTTCATTCAGACTGTATCTCTAATTATGGCTGCTATTTTCTAAAAATGCCAGCATTCTTAAAAGTTTTGCTTATATTGAACTGAAGATGAAGGTTTTCATACTCTTTCAAAGGAAAATGCTGTGTCCTCCAGGTTGAAGCTTAGATACCTTAGATGTTACATCCCTAAAAGAAGCTTTACTTTGCAAATCTGTGGTGTGAATGGCAGAAGGCTTTCTCAGACCTGATTTTCTGTTTGGACAGTGAACAACTGTGTATGTGCCTTACATGTTGTACAGCATAAAAAAAAATCTAGATCTGCTGATAAAGCAATGTTCGTGATTGTGAACTAGACTGCAAAATTTGCCGTTCTTTTGCTTAGGAGCAGCGTGTTTTTGAAGCGGTTATTTGATGCGGTGGTGCCTTTGGGTATATTTCTAATGTTAAAAGTGCTGTTTTGTGGCTTTTTAACGACATTGTCACCAGTTACTTGTGTGAAGTGTTTTTCCCAGAGAAGCTAGGCTGAAGGCGAAGGACGGGGCTGCTGCCTGCAGCAGGGTGGCATTGGCTGGACTGTTCCTGGCAGCCCGCTGCACGGGAAGGATCCTTCTGTGGGCAGATCTTGGAGGTGGCACCTCCTGCGCATCTCTAGCTTTGTTTGCTTTGGTATTGCATGCCTTTCTTACTGCTGCCTTTCTTACTCTAAATATTTTCTTACCTCTTTACGACACTTTATGGAAAGGTCAGAACAAACTTTGTGAGATGAATCGATTTTTTTCATTGAAATTAAGGCAGCGCGCCTGTGCCACCCACATAGCGTTCATTCACCACACCGGGAATATCTCAGCGTGGGGACTGCATTGGGAAGTGCCGGAGGAGCGGGGCTGTGCGGACGTACGCGACCTGGTGGGCAGCTGGGCGGCCTCGGTGCTGTTCTCTGGTGGGCTGCAGGTAGTGGGCTGGGGTGGGCAAGGGGTGGAAGCAGTAGTGTTGGTGAAGTGTGACAGCTGGGCTGCGACTGGAGATGGGAATGTCAGGGAGGCGAGTCTCCCCTGCGTTAAGTGGCTTCAAAGCAGCGGGCACGTGCCGGCGGGACAGCCCGGCTGCTCGGAGGGGTGCCGCGCCACGCTGCCAGCGGCTGGGGGGCCTCTGTCTCGCCAAGCTGCTGGTGAGGTGCGGCTGGGGCTGAGAAGCAGTGGGTATTCAGCTCCTGTAGAAAATGCAAGAGGATTTGGTAAATGGTGTTCATTCCCATGCTGGTTTGTAATCCAGATCTCTGGAGGCAGTGGAGAATGGAAACTGCTGTTAATGATATGGAAAAACATCAAAGCCCGTGGATTCCTGGAGGGGGGAAAAAAAACGTTACTTTCCTGTGTTGGATAATACAGATCTTGGCAAGTGGACTTGTAATTTTTTGTGGGTAGTTCTTTTTTCTTTTTTCTTTTTTTTTTTTTTTTTGATTTATTTTACACACTACTCTTGTGGTAGCAGTTTGCTTCCAGATTCATTTGTCCTTTCTGGAGCTCCATCGATTTGTTCAGCATGGCTTTGAGTTTTCGTGTTGTTGAGCTCTGGAACGCATCTTGTACGGTCTTGTCAGCATGTAGCTGAGGAGCCTGGCTGGGGCACTGCGGGGTCTGGGGGACAGGCAGGCTCGCTCGTCTGCTTTCTGGCAGCTTCATTTTCCCACTGCTCTGCGATTGACTCGAGAATGCCTTGTCGCACGTGCCACGTTACGAGAAAATAAATAAGTGGTCTTTCTAGATTAAGAAATGGAAGAAAAATTAAAGATTTTGTTACATTTCAGTGCCCATATGTCAACTTCTTTCTTGTTACAAAATGTCAGGTTATATATGGTATGACTGCCACTTACTTCTCTTCAATGTACATTTTCTTTTAAAAGATACTGTATCTTTTATCTGTATGTAATGAGGACAGACGTTTTAATCAGAGGTTAGTCATTTATTTTTGCAAACTATTGTTTTGCTTCATCATTTTTGCAGATAATTAAATGGTTCACTTGGCACAGCGTGTCTGCTTTATTAAAACAGGTAATTTTGAAAAAAAGAAAGATGCTATTTTTTGGATCACTGCACAAGAATTGCTTTTATCTTCATCTTCCTGCATAGTTTCTGGTAATTTTGCAGTACCCTCCTATGTTCAAGTATTTCAGTACACTCTGGTCTCTAAAGGGGGAGGCCCTGTGCTACATTTTACTCTCTGTCGATCCGGATTCCCACGTGTACGTTCTTTGCTCTTAAGAATAAAAGTGGAACACAATTTATTTTTTGTGACGCTGAATTTTAATCAGGATGGTCTAAAAAACAGACAAGTTGTGACACAAGCTTTATTCTGCATTGAAGCCTCTTTACTGGGCTGAGATTAAAGTCAGCCTCTTCTTCTGCCCTATTGAAATTTCCAGTCTTTGGACTTAGAGACCTGGATAATCTTCAAAATATAAAAGGTTCTATTAATAACCAGCAGTGCAGGGAGACTGAAGGCTCATGTAAAATGCTGCAGCTGCGTATTTCAGAAAGGGAAATGTGTTACTTAATACTGTGTTTAATGAGATTCAAAGGAGCTTTTTTTTAACTAAATTTAGCTCATCTGTGGTATACAGATTTTTTGCATGCTTGCTGATGTAGTGTAACATCCCGTGTTATCGGTGCTGCGCTCAGGTGGGCTCAGCCCAGACAGTGAAAGATGAAGCCACGAGTTTTGCTGCCTGTATAGTTTCAGATGTGTGATTTTTCTGATTAACGTTGTGTAGCCCAAAGCAGAATTCTTTGTCTTTACCACCCCATTTTTGCGTAGTTGTACGAATGTGTGAAGGTTTTGACTGTGGTGCTGCTCTTTTTCATGCCTTATCCCGTGAAGCTGCAGACTGGTGTGGGAAGTTTCACAACTCCGTGCTGTAACGTACCAGACTCAGTCTTCGCTCAATTTCCTCAGATGATGCCTCTTTCGAGGGAAGTGCTTGTGGATTTCTGCCTGCAGGGTTATCTGGTTCCTTGTCCTGCACATACAGGCAGGGGTGTTGGCAGCGGCTTGCCCCGTACTTGTTGCAGGAGGAAGTGGTGAGGATGGTGGTGAAGGTGTTAACAGCAGGGGCCGGTGGTGGGGTGCCTGTCCCCTGACCTGCGCTCCCTCCGAAAGAAGTTGTTGCTGGCACGTGGCTGCTCCCAGGACGCGCCGTCATGACTTGCACTGGTTGCTTGTGGAGCACAACCTTCCAGGCGGGCTGCACTGTATTTGTTTTGCTTTTCTGAGTGCCATAGTTTAATTTTTTTTAAATAGGAAGCCGCTATGTGGTTTGGATATTTAAACAGTTATTAACCAAATGACAATTAGCAGATTGCATAGACAGATTTTCTTTTCAAAACCTCTGAAATCGAGTACAGTTTGCAAAACTATCACGGCATAGTAATGACAATGAATTTTGATTTCCCGGAACTGATATTAGACTCCTTATTAAACTATGTGCATCTGCTTTTAATTTACTCCAAATAATTGGAAAATGCAATGAAGCTTTCCAATTAAAGCACGGCTTTATGCTGTTTAATAATACCCCCATAATATTATAGCTTATGAAGTGACAGGTGAGTTGGTCTATGAATAAAACATAAAGGCAGCAATAAGGGACAGAAAACCGGAGACAGTTGTTGGGGATTTTAAATGCTGGATGTAATTTGCATATATTAATCTCTTCTTTTCAGCCTTATCAGGCGTTCTTCAGTATTTGAAGTTAAAATAGCGTTGACAGGCGGGAGTACGCTTAGTTTTTTCAAGGATTTATTACTTGTATAATTTCTGATCTTTAATAAGCAGATATGACTGATCCTCATAGTTCTATAGAAATCGGTTAATTGTTCCAGATGGCGTGTACTGATTATGCAAAATTACTTTTCACACCATTTTTTTTCTGATGGAGTTTGGAGTAAAATTAAATTTTTTATAGCCTTCTTATCATGCTGTTTTACAGTGGTTTTTGCACAGAAGTTGAATTTAATCTACTATATTACATTGACCAGCAGAGTTATTCTAATGTAGTATTTTGTGATTTGACAAAGAATAATAGAACACATTGCTCATTGTTCGTTACTGTGCTGCTAATAAAAAGGAGTTCTAGTGCAGAAAACCAGGCTGTTATTTATGAAGAATGCTTAATTTGCACAGTTAAAAATGCAAAATTGTTACAATGAGATGTTCTCTCTTTTGGATAGAAGGCTGGGGCAGAACAAACGAAAATAGTGTTGTTGCTACAGATTTCATCTAATAAAGAAGGATTTTTTTTTTTTAAATGACTGGTGTAGTTAGACTGTTTTATTGGGAGAAGCAGTCATCCAAGCAGCACGCACTGACTCCTATCAAGAGGTGTCACTGGTCTTTTCCCTGATTATCGTAATCCAGATATCTCAATGGTGTAATTTCATAATTGAAAAACATTTATGAAGGTTGTTGGGCTTCATTTTTTCTAATGAAATGCTGTTTATACAAAATAAACCGCATGTAAAGCCCCCTCACTAACCAGGCTATTGCGCTTCGCGTTGGTGTGGGCTCGGCTGCCAGAGGAGGTTCCCGGAGGCCGCCTGCCCACGGGGTGCTCGGGCCGGGGCTCCCGTGCCCGGCTCAGCCCCGCCAGCGCACGGGGCGCTGCCATGCGTGGCCGCTTGCCGCCAGCCGTGGGTTGTTTGTCTGGCGGCAACATCAGGTCCTGTTGCACTTCCTTGTTGCGTCCCATCATTTGTCGTTCCTCCCGCGGGCATGCGTGGAGTGCTCATCTCTGGCAGCACTGACACCATTTCTCCCCACTGAGTATCACGCGCGTTTGCTCTTTTCTCCTTCCTTTAGCCAGCTCTGGGGGGCTGGTGGTGCCTTTACCGAGAAATGGCTTCGCTGTCAGCGCTCTTCTGCAGCCTGGGACAGGCAGGCAGCGGGGTGGGCTCGCGGTGCAAGCATTCCCCATCGCAGGGGCCATGCTTGCTCCTGAGGTCTCTGCTGCCACACATAGATGCTTGTGGGGAGAGAGGCCGAAGGTAAAGTCGGGCTGAGTCCAAGACATCTTATTAATCTTTGAAAAGCAAACCAGCAAACGTTTAAAAAATGACCTTGTGGTTAATGGAATTAAAATCTCCAATTAAATTAGAAAAGTGGGGGTACAGTAAATGGACTTCTGTAAAGAGTGCTTATTTTTAACTCAATAAAAAAAGACAAGTAATTAACTCAGCCATTAGAAAGCTCAAAATTTCTCTCGTCTCCCGTGCAATGAGAAAATTGTTTTGTGTATACTTTTATATATGTACGAATAATATATAGGGAAACAACTAATGGCATAAATCAGAAATGATTAGAAAATATTTGTTCTAATGAAGTAATAATTTGGTAGTAATGCTTTTCATCAGTGTAGCTTACGGCTACATTAAGTGGACAGACTTTATATGGATTCTCTAATTTTAATCTCCAAAATGCTATCTAATGTCTCATTAAGACTCGCATATAATGTATCTTAAGTACAGTCATTAAATATAGTTTAGGGAGATTTATGTTCAGATATTGCTTAAAGATGTTTTAATAGGCCCATTTACTCTGATGATATTAATGAGCTCTTAACACATATTAAGCTTCTAAAATTGGTAGTATTCCTCTCACAGTGAGCAAAACAACTTAGTAATTGTAAATGAATAGTGTGCTCCAACAAGGCTGCTTTTCAATTGATTCCGCAAACACCCTCTCAAATCCGTTTCGCTCTGTAAGCACCGGACTCTGCCGCCGTGTGCGCCTCCTGCTTTCCCGCAGCATGCCGTACCTGGGCCCTGCCAAGGTCGTTCGGACCTTCTTACCAGCCCTTATCTCCTGGGCGTGCAAGAGGTTAATGGAGACTATCATTGCTCATGTAACTGTGTATACCCTGGAGCTGATGTAAACATCTGTAAAATGTTACACAAATTTAGTTGTATATTTACTAAAATAATCAGATATTGTAAGGAAAGAGCCAAATACAGCCGTGGTTTTCATAAATTCTTCACTTTTGATCATTTCAAGTTAAGATTCAAGAATTATAATTATGTATAATAAAAACTGTTCATTCCCATATTGTCACTTTAGTTCCAACTCTAAAAGTTATTACAAACAAGATTCTCCAGTTTCATCACTCAGCTCTTCTTAAAAAATCCTTCTGAGTTCAGAGACTTTTATAATTACTAAATTGGTTTGTTAGAAGGAGATAATAGCAAATTTCTTCTTTTCATAATTGGACATTTCTTCCCTGTAGGCTAATGTATGCACAGCACTTGCATACACAATAAGCTGTGCTTTTGAAAAGCCATAACTAGCTAATAAGTGCTGTGGTGTCATCAGAGAGTAATGGTTTGCTGATTAGCATAATTAATGACAAATGGTGGTGTGGAGCTGGTGGATTGGTTTAGTAGATGATGAATGCGTTGCAGCCGAAGTTGCATCCTGCCAAGAAGGCCTTGCTGGCTGTCAGCCGTCTGTTCCTGCGCAGGTAGACCTCATTAGTCACCGCCAAGCGTGCCAGTTCCGTTCGCGGCCGTCTGGGGCTCAGAGGACTCAGTGCATCGAGCCTTCGCTGCGCGCTGGCGCTGCTGGCTTGGGCGCGCCTCTCGCGTGGTGCGGTCCCAGCACGGGGCCGCCGCCTGGCCCCGTGCCGCTGGGGACCAGTGGCGCGCTGGCTGGGAGCTGTGCTGCTGCACCCGCGCAGGGTCTTCTGGTGGGCTCTCAACGTGCTTTTCCCTTGGAGGGCAGGAGAGAAGCTATAGGCGACCATCCATGCTACGAGATGGGCGCGTTTATCTGTGACTTGATTAATCAGGGCTAATTTGCATTTGCAAATGAGACTGATAAAAATGGAGTTACCCTTCACCTTTAAAGGGGAGGAGGGATTATTTCTAGGTTGTCTCTTTTTTAAGTGATAAGCAACTCTTACCAATAAGGATGAAAATACTTAATTTGCATTAGCAAAAGAAGCTAATTATTATATAGTTAATTAGCATCTGGAAATGAGGATTATCTTAATTACAAAGCACAATTTCCTTAATAGCTACAAAACTGTAAGTTTGATCTGTGTGGAGATTGGTGACTATTATTATGTAATTAGTGATCATATTAATGGTGCAGTGTATTTAGATATAATTTGCATATGCAAATGAAATTTACCTGATAGAAATATGTGGCTCCACTAATGGCTCTGAGCACTTAAAAATTAAATTACATTAGGAGATCCAAATCCCAGCTTGCTGCACGGTGGCGCTGAGGTCCCTCCTCCTGCAGAAGAGCCAGTGGCACGGGGCGGGTTGTGGGGCACCGGAGGACGAGGGCATTTCCCCGTCCTTTCAGCTCCCCAGGCTTGCCCATGTTACAGCGTTCTGGCAGCTGAGCGTTACCTCATGCAGCACAGACATCAGCCTGGCCGTGTTGGCATCCTCTCCTACTTTGAGGGCTATGGCATTGGTTCCCTGTCAAGGCTTTTTTGGCTAGAAAAGTATTACATCAATGGAGTGAGAGTTGATAATTTTGGGAGCAAGCATTCTGTGACAATGGCAGTAGTGAGCTACTGGGCAAGGAGATGGGAGTCCCCCCCCGCCTTCCTTTGTAGTGTGCTCATGATGCCTTTCTGCTTTCCATCCATTTCTGGATGCCTCGGTATGGAGAGCACGCTGCTGTCCTGACAGCTGATCCGTTGCCTTTCCCTGCCTTTGCTGGAAGCAAAAAGCTGTATGTATGTTTAAATACAAAAAGAAAACAAAACAAAACACCTTTAAAAGAAAACAGTGTTAAGAGAGGGTGCTGTGTATCCTTATCTCACACGAGGAGCCCTGTGGGACAGGTGTTGGTTGCTCAGAGCACATCTGGAAGCTGCGCAGGGTTGTACAGTGCTGGTGCTGGCCAGGATAGCAGCCATCCTTGGGAGCACCTGTGGCTCCCAGGTGACCTGGCCCCTGTCCATAGAGAGGTTTTCAAATTGGGGAAACCCAGAAGATCATCTTGTGCTGACAACCTCCCTGCCTCTGTTTTAACAACAACAACAAAAAGAACCTCCGTAGGTGTCTCAGCAAAGGAGAATCAAAGCTTCCAGGGCCAGATACCATAACAAAATGCAGCATGTTTCTTTAGTATGCCCTGGTCCTAGCCTGCAGTACTGAAAATGACTGAAGTGCAGAAAAAATACAAGTGCTGGAAGGAAGCAGCCATTACTGAACAGGATGTTTCTCTCATCAAGAGGGAGAAATTTACAGCTGCCAGCCGGGGAACACTGCAGCTATTGTGGGTGCTTCCTGCGATGCTTTTTGCAACTGTTTGCTCAAGCCTGAGTTCTCTAAGCTTGTGTCTCTGTGCGTCTCTGCTGCAGACAGACATTACAAGTTTAATGACTTGCACGGAGTCTGTCTATCATTACAGTTAGAGCTGAAAGTGATTGAAAAAATTGTGTGTTTCTCTTCAGCACAAAGACCCATGTGCAGAGGCCAGAGGAATACCGCCAGCTTCATGCTGCTGTTCGAAAGGTTCGCTGTCCTTATGTGAGACCTGCTCAAATTCCTCTGCAGCCCAGCACAAGTACCCTGTTTTGTATCTGCTCTGGTCTAATTAATTAAGGGTTGTTGCTTGGAAGCAGCACATGCTTAGGTGTGATCTTTGAAGTTTAGTATAGTGCAGAGACTTCAAAGGAGACATTTTATTAAAAAATAATAAAATCAAGAGCTCCTAAACACTTGCAATTTGTAGAGCTTGTTTGAAGTTTCTCCATGTTCTCTGGTGCCGATACAGCCGCAGCACTGAGGTACTATTTAGCTGTTACCATGCAGTACTTAAGCTTAACTTTATTTAAGAAAAAAAAAAAAATCAAAACCAGGAGTATTTTCTCAAATGTTTTCATGGCTTGATCTAGCAGTAAAGAGCTAATTGTGTTGTGTCATGAGCTATGCAGGAAATAGAGAAAATCAAGGCTGACAATCAAATTAGCAAAAATGAAAATGTAATCCAGGTCTGTTTTTTTAATCAATGTCATTTCAAGATAAGCAGAAAAGCTGTAAACCATTCCTGTTGGTGAGACTCCTCTCTGCAGTCAGGGAGGCAGCGTTAAGCACGGCTTGGCTCTGCGGCGTTGCCTTCCCAGGGCGCCCTGTACTGCGGCCAGGAGAGCTTCGAGCTCCTTGGAGCTCAGCCTATGCAGCTTGCCGATGGTGGTGCCTCATCACGTCGCCTCCCCTCCCCTGGGTAGGCTGTAGGTGCACTGGTGGAGCTGTCATAGCCAGCTGGGCACAGCTGTGGGCCAGGAGGTGCCCCCGGAGGCACGGCTGGTGCTCACCAGCACAGTGTGCCAGGGCGGGCTGGGGGCGGCCGTGGGGCAGAGCGCCTTGCTCTGGTGCAGCCGAGCGAGCGCAGAGGCACCCCTACCCGCGGCTCGCAGGGGCACCGGCAGGTCCGGGCACTGGGGCAGAGCCCCCGTTGTGCCCTGAGCCGCGCCTGCAGCATCGCTTGCTTGAGCAGAGTTTTCTTGGAGACCGCTCTGGTCTCCTCTAGTCAGCATGCTTGAATAATGAGGGGCTGCATGGGGCCGGCCGACCTGCCGATCCCCTCAGCACAGCCAGCGACAGCAGCCTCTGCAGCAGCGGCACAGATGGCAAGCCCAAGTGACAACGTAAACTACAATATGTCTTGGAGACACCATCAGGCTGCCACAGATTTGTCACGTCACGGCAGGCTCTGTGTTGGGGAGCAACTCTGCTTCCCCCCACTCTTGCCTGAGAAGTTGCTGATTGTGGGGCTGTTCCTGGTAGGCTACAAAAGGAGCTGGAGATGAGCCAGAAGAAACAGTGGTCAATTGCTTGATATGTGGGCACTTCATTAAACAAATAAGTGTGCATTTGGGGGGGCGGTGTCTGAAACCATTGAGTGCCGCCTGTGGCAATCACAGGCGTTCCTGATTGCTGAGGACTTGGCAAGAGCTTGCAGGGGGAGTTTGCTTTTGTTTTTCCCCTGAGGTTTTGCTATCATTAGTGATTTGGAAATGTAGAGTGGTGGTGTTCCATCTGGGACTTGGTGCACAGTAGCACAGAGAGCACACACACGTTTACTATTCAGGCTGATATTTAAATTACTGTGTACAGAAATACAGAAGTAGGAGGCTTAGCTGTACATTATGAAGAGAGGGGTTTATTTTGAAAAGCTTGCATCCTCCTCTTGATGCATTGCAGGCTGTTGTAAAAGTTTTTTTTTTTCCATACTTGTGAATGATTTTCCTCTGGGCTGAGATCATATAACATTCCTTTGGTGTTTGATGTAGGTGTCCTGCACGATTCTCCATACATGAGGGTAACGGCTCAGGCGCGCCGAGCTCTCACTGCGGTTCCAGAGCGGTGCGTGCTTTGTAGGGGATGAATGGTGCTGAGCGCTCTTCTGGGCACACGTCCTGCAGGAGAGCAGGGCCTGCCCAGCACCCCGTGCTCCCCAGCTGCCCCGGGCAGCAGCGTGGGTCCGCGTGCCGGGCAGCGCCGTCTCCTTCGGAGCAGCTCTGTGCTGGACCTCGCTGCCTGTGGCCCTCCCAGGCGTGCCCTGGGGCACGCAACAGCCCATGGCTGGGGCTCGTCCTCGTGCCCCTCTGCGGGGTGGCCAGTGAGCTCTGCGCTTGGGTTGCCGTAGTCTGCGAGGACTTGGGAAGCTGGAAGTTCCTGTCTTGTTCTCTGGAAAGTTGTCAGCCTACTGGTGTCACCTGAAGTGAACAGCCATGGTTGTACAGAAGGGTGTTCCTGGGGGAGGAATATCTCCGGCATAGCCAGCTGTGATGGTGACTCTGTGGCTGAGTCGCACCCTGATCCCGTGTAGGGCATTGTCCTTGATTGCCAGAATTGTCTCTCATGCTCCTTGATGTGCAGGACAGGATTGCACGTGGGCTGCAGTTTCTCACGTATGTGGCAGTTCTGCTCAGAGGGCCCTCTCTGGGGCTGGGCTGCCCAGGTGCTGCGCTGCCCTCACCAGGCTGCGCTCTGGGGGAAGGGGAAGCAAAAGCTTCCAGCGATTGCCCCGGGTGTCCAGGGAGCACGGCGGTTCTGCGTTCATCCAGTTTAACAGTGGTTGCTCTTGGCTTGTGCACATAGCTGCCTGTGCCCAGCCCACCCTAATTCTTGCGTGTTTCCAAGTTCCTGATGAAAGCAGTGGAGACGTTATTTCCTGTAGTGTCATTTAGCTGAAAATTAAGTTTTCTCTAATCAGGTGAGCTTTGCTGTTTTTTATGGTATTATTGTAGGCCATTTTATGAGATATTCATTGTGGTAAAACAAACACTGAAATGCCGCATTTCAGGTCTGGGAAAAGTCTGAAGACTTTTTGCAGTATTGCAGAAAGCTATTTCTAAAATCTAAGATCATTTAAATTTTAAAATAGTGGCAATAGTCCATTCAGTGTTGTGGGGTTTTTCTGTTTTTTTTTGGAGGGGTTATCAATGTTTAATTTTCAAAGTAGTGTAGGAAAATGTTTTGCAAGGGATTTATTTATTTAAAATATTCTTAATATTAGCAGTTGAAAATTCAAGCGTAAAAGGCCATGCAAAAATAGCAATAAAGAAATCCAAAGCCATAAAAGCTTATGGTGAGAATTTAAATGCAGAAACAGCTGTTATTTCCTTGGGAGTTGAGGTATATAAACTTTTCTATGGCTGTGTATCCCCACAATAGTGGTGTGAAGAATTAGCACTCACTGCAGTGTGCAAACTGAACCCGCCAAGCACTGAGGCAGCTATTCATCTATACCCAGGAGCTAAATATGACAATGTTAGCATTTTTCATTTCCCTGACGTTACCATTAATAAAGCAATGATCCAAAAGAAGCTTTGCTGAGTCTGTTCTTTATGCTTCCATCACTCACGACTAGATAATTTCACACAGGATCGTTTTTAAATTAAATGACGATAAAAGCGTTCTGCTGTCCTGTGTTCACTAGTTCATAGAAGTCTATCAAGTCATTAATGTGTCATGACAAACTGCTAGTTGGATACAAGAGTAATTAATTATTTGCATAAATAACAGGTTGAACTTCGTGCTTTGAACTGCAATGACATATGCGTCACATCATGGACATCTTAAAACCTCTCATGGAGAGTTCACAGGAGGGGTTAAAGCTGAGCCTGGTGTGTGTGAAGTCGTATGCTTGCCGTGCTTCAAATGGTCAGGAGCTTGGCTTGAGTTTTGATGCTTTTTGTGTTCTTAGGTTCTTCGTTAATGGCTGTTTCAGGAAAGCATCTGATCATTGGAGATTTCAATGAACAATTATACAGATTTTCATAATCACCATTAATCACCACATATTTTTCAAGATAATTACAGCAATTATTATTTAGATTCCTCTTTTATGTGTGCATTGTAGAAAAGAACAAGTGCTTATTACACTGGGTAGTGTAGAGAACTACAGTCAAGTTCTTTGTCATCCAGAAACTCATTATGTTAACTGATGCTGCCTGTGAAAGTTCGTCAGCATGTTTAAATTAGGGTAGCATTGGCAGGTCTGATTATTTAAATCTGGTAGCTTTGCTAAAAATATAGTTATTCTAGAAAGATGAATTACTAATTTGACAACTGAGATTTAGTTGGAGTCTGCAGCACAGAAGGCATCTATCGTATTCTTAGAGGAGGGTGACAGTACGTTTTCATATTAAAGAGAGAATTTCTAAGTGAACTAACAAGTTGTATTTATAGAGCATAGTTTTGTGGCATGCCCTTTAAAGGCTGATAGTAAGTCTTAGTAAATTATGATGAAGTAGCTGCA
Source organism: Chauna torquata (assembly GCA_013399475.1). Taxonomy (NCBI): domain Eukaryota; kingdom Metazoa; phylum Chordata; class Aves; order Anseriformes; family Anhimidae; genus Chauna; species Chauna torquata. The sequence continues at coordinate 167,388 of VXAL01011477.1, forward strand.
AGTGGGCGGAAGTTGGACATGCTTTCCTGTGGTCCTGCATGGTGGCCCCGCGCACCAGCCCGGTTGAGGCTTCACAGGGAGATGTTCTCCTCCATGGTTTGACTTTAGGAGTGCGGTTCTGGCCGTTGGCTCGTTTCGACTCTTTTATCTAATTCCAGTGAATGAGCTAATTGGTTTTGACCCTCAGGGAGGAGCTGTTCCTCAGAGACAATAAACAGCCACTGAAAACATTTTTCTTTCTGAGCTCCTTTTTATTTTTTTCCATTTTGAGAGCAAGCGGTGCAGGCACCTCCCTAATCTGTTTCAGATGCTGTAGATGTAATTACGTGGAGGAAAGAAGCAGCTCCTCCCCAGGATTGCCAGTCCTCCGCGGCACAGCTCAGCCGGCCAGGCAGCGTCCCCATGCCAGGGGTGCTCAGCACCGAGACCGGGCTGCATCGAGGGGAGTGGTGCAGAGGCTTCTGTTGGGCACTTCTGCTGCCGTCGTCCGCACGGCCCCTTCTTGCCGGGGAGGTGGCAGGAGGCCACTCCTCTCGAAGCCTTGGGCGTGCGGCCACGTCCACATGGGGCTGCGGCGTGCAGGCCTTGTGCGACGTCGCCTCCGTCGCCCGCCCGATGTCCCGTGCTCAGCCTGGAGGGCCGGGCCGCTGGTGCGGCAGCCGCTGCTCGGGCCCCAGCTCTGCTCACCCCTGCCGCGCTGCTGGCCCCGCAGAGGCCTTGGCCCCAGCGTCTTGTCCCGTAGGGTGGAGAGCCAGGGGTAGGCCTGCGAGCCGAGGTGCTGGGCTCACCATGTGCTGCGGTGCAGGTGCGCAGTGCCACGGCGATTATCTGTGAATCCTGGGCATCAGCATGCTCTGGGCATTTGCTGATGCTGTTAATTGGTTAGATCTTTTTTCTGCTTGTTTTGCAAGTTAAAATTGTAAGGGAGCTGCCAGTGTCAGAGGGTGGGAACCGCTGGCTGCCATCCCTCCAGGCAGGACAGGCAGTGGTGGCCTGAGGGCACCCCGCCAGGGTGGACAGCACTTTCTGGACCTGAAATACAGCGAGGATTGCTAATACGTCGTGAGAAACATCAAAACCGTTTGAAGTGAGGTGTGTCCCGTGCCACTGTCCTGGCCTGCGGAAGTGGGCATTGTGCACGGTGCAGTGCTGGGCTCATGGGCAGGCAGGCACATGGTGGGGACTCAGAAGGGACCAGACAGCAAAGCCTTAAAATTGCATAAAAACAGTGAAGGGCAAGAAAAGCTTTGGCTACCTATGTAAAGAGGCTTTTAAGTGACATGAGCAAGGCACAGTTTATAGGTCTTTAAAAATATTTTAAAGTTACGACCTTTTAAAGATGTCAAAACCTACATGGGTTATTATGTGAGCTTACTCATGTGATGGTATGAGTAATGCTACTTGCAGTAATGCTGCAAAAATGGGACTTTACCCACCTCTTTTGTTCTGAATCAGTATATTTTGTCTTTGGAAAGAGTGTTATACGTTATCATTCATTAACACCAGTTCCTCTTATCCCTTTATGTTACTGTCTGCTCACCCTCAAGGTGGCGCTGACGGGCATTAAGGAATGTCGAACAGCTCTTGGCCAGACCAAAACAAGAACTGCAGCTCTAGGCCAGCATGTGGCTTGTCAGATTTGACGTGGCCTGTGAAAACATTAAGACTGTGCAGCATCTCAGTGCAGCACTTCTCTCGTCAGAGATGGCCAGGAGTGTTTGAAAAGCAATGGAGGGGGATGGGGAGGAAAAAAAGAAAGGAATCATAGGCTGCTGATGATGTTTATTTACAGCACAACATCAGAACAAGAGACACGGAATTAAAAACCTCCTACAGTTCTGGTATCATTTAACTCTACTATGAAGTTAACTGGCTGCTTTAAACTGCAGTTGCACACTGCCTCGCGGTGAGCTGTGGGAGCAATGGCACCCGCACCCAGGCCCTGCTGCAGGACACCCCCAGCAGATCGTGGTACAGTGGTGGGAGCTCTCTCCTTTGGCACCTGCCTGTCGCTGGAGATGCTCGGCCCTGGACACCGCTCCCTGCTGTTGGGTATTTCCCTCTCTGCGAGGTGATGGTGAGCTGGATGCACAGTGAGCGTAAGCTTGCACAGGTGCAGCCCCGTCGCTGCGGCGTTGCTGCTCATGCCATGTGGCTGTGCTCCACCCAAGGGGTACGGAGAGGTGGCCCTGTGCGAGGGGATGGGCAGCGCTGCTGCACTGGTGGCGACGGAGCCGGGGCTGCCACTGGGCGCTCTGTGCTGTAACCGCCAGGAGAGCTCGGTGCCACAGCCTGGCTGTGTCAGGAGAGCACGTGCCCCGCGGTGCCCTGCGCGCAGCACCAGGGCTCCCCAGTAGCATCACTGCAAAAACACTGTCCTGCACCTGGTTTTTGTTCAGAGTAGTGGTTTGCGTGGGACCCGCACCAAGCATGCTCCAAACTTGAGGAAAGGCTTAGCATGACAGAGATGTTAACAGAGAACAGTTCAGTATTTTGGTGGAATTAATTGTTGCTGCATTTATTAATCTTCTTGGATTTGGATTTATATGACTAAAAGGAGGTTAGGCGCCTCATCCTTGAAGTTGTTGTAAATGTGAAAAAACTCTCCTTTGGTAGCAGTGATTTTGAATCTCTTTCTTCCTGTGTCAAGTGTTGACTGACCGTGCTCAGCACTGTTGAGGGTGAGGCCCGGGGAATTTGGGGATGTCCTTTGAAGCACCTACCTTGGTCTGGGCCATAGTTCAGCCTCAAAGCAGTGAGGCACATAGGAGCTGTCGCTGCCCATGTCTCTCAGTGCCTGCAGCGGAGCCGTCTGCCTCCAGCCCACTACACATTGAGGCTGTCCTCACCGGCTGGCCAGCTGGCCGCCTCCAGTACCCAGCCTTGCCACGATACGGGTGCTGTGCCCGGAGGGAGAATGCTGCCTTCCCTTCCTGGCGTGGCATGAGGCTGGTGGTGCAGCCTGCAAGGACAGCCTGGTGCTTTATTTGTGTAAAGTTTCCTCAGTTGGTAGGTATTTAAATCCTCTTGACTCCCAGTGCCTGGCAGTGAAAAGAGCTGTTGAATGAGCTTGTTGTTTTCTGATTTTTCCCTTTAACGTATTTTATAAGCAGCCTAGTGACAGGCCTGACACGCCAGCTCCTATGCACGCTCCTCGCGCTTTGGGATTGCAGCATTAATAACACACTTCCATGCATCATGCCATTTTTAAGCATGATCGTTATGATAAAGGGCATATACTTAATTACAGGCCTGCTTAATTACAGCTCTGTTGAAGCTCGTTTGTTTAGGAGAGTGCTAATTGTGCTGCTGAGCCCTTGGCATACCCTGCTTTCATCTGCTGCCTTGCTCTGCAGTTCTGAGCTCTGAGGACTGAAGTACTCAGGACTGAAGGACCAACGGAGGCAGTGCGACGGGAGTGGCAAGGGGGGGCCACGCAAATGCACTGTGGCTCATTCTTTAAATTACTTTCAAAAGCTGGCGTGTGACTGCTCAAAGTAGGTTTCTGTTGGGATAACGAATGCAGATGGTCTTTCAGGTTCAAAACTTCCTGGATTTTGTGATGCTGCTTTTCATCTGTTTCCTTTTGTTTCAAGTAACACTGTGGCTGCCACATAGCACCTTTGATAATGAAATTATTCCAGTGGAGTGGTTTGTTCTGTTTTTTTTTTTGTCTGTGTGGTTTTGTTTTTGTTTTGTTTTTTAAGTTGAAGATATACAAAGTGAGTGTAAAATGCTAAGTATTCTTAAATAACTGCTATTAAATTGGTAGCATGGTAACTCACTGGTGCTGATGGCAGTTAGGAAATGCAAGGTGCATGAGTGGAGATGCTTTGTGAAAGAAAACCCTATTTGAGGATTACGTGAGGGCATTTCAGGGGTTAAACTTGCTCTAGTTCGAAGGTTTTTTTTCTTTAAGAGCTGAAATTTAAAGACTTAAAATGTTAAAGGTGTAACTGTAATAAAGCTTGTGTTTCTGGGGCTGTACTCTGCCTTAGAAATGTGCCCTTTTCGGTCTTGTGTGGAAATTGCTGAGATACATGCTTTAAAAATAAGTGGCTCACTTGTACTGACATGTCTTATGGGAGGATTTCTGTGAAGTTTCCAAGGCGGTGATAACAAGACAAAAACACTGAACATCGTTGCAGTATCTAAGGATAATATACCAGACATTATAAATAGAAAAAATCCTCTTAATATCATTATGGTGGTGCTACAGAGAGTGCGTGGCACAGTGACATGTCCTTGTGTCTGTCCTCTTGCTTTATTGGTTTCTGTCCTCCAGATGTGGTTTGTGTTTTATTCAAGCTCCGTGGCTTACTGTTGAGTTTCCAATGGTGGCAGCCAGGTGAGGGAAGGTGCTTGCTTTAATTCTGCCCAGCAGTACCTACTGCTTTGTATCTGGGAAGGTAAAAGTTATCTGAACCAGATATTTTCCTTTTCCTCTTGTTAGGACACCAAGTTAACTCAGGTTGTTCTGTATGGTAGTGGTAAATAGATGTCTGTCTTTTTAAACTGTCTGTATTTGTTTTCAGTTTCAAATACTGTCCTGTTTTGGCAGCTGGACCAAGTTGGAAGTAGACTCAAAACTGAGACCATGAAATTGTATGTGGGTAGAGCAGGGAGGGTTTATCGAATTCCTGACTTGGTAGGGACTAACCCAGCTGTGTCTTGAACAGAGAGATACCACTGGGAGATTAGAGGGAGAAAAGACTGGCAGTAACTTCTACAAGGTATCAATCAAATGTCAGTGCCATGTATACTTGATATGTTGTTGTGAATATGTGGAGTTGCATGTCAGAAGTGAGCTGGAAATGTGACGTTTCTGCTCATTTTGTCCCTTACAGCAATGGATGGAGTGCCTTTTATGATTTCAGAGAAGTTTGCCTGTGCTCCTGAAGGGGTGAGTTACCTTCATTCTTCTTCCTGTGTCTGTAATTCATCTTTTCATGGAGAGTGATCACATAGCATCAACACAAATTATCTGCTTCTGGGACCTTATCTTCTGTATGATCTAATATATACCCTGTGCTTGAAATGACCCACAGCTGCACTTCAGAATACTTTCCTGTAGAGTGGGAGTGGCTTTTGCCAGATCATTTCTGCAATTGAATTCTCCCAGGAGATGAAGGTTTAACACCATTAAAAATAGGAGTGGCAACGTGACTCTCTGGGCACTGGAAACATTTTTAATTTCTTAGTATAGATTTTAAAGAAAGCTGCAAATACTCAGGTCTCCTAAATTTAACCTGTTGTGGAGACAGCGTAGTACAGTCAACTTTATGGGTTTCCTTTTGCACCCCAGAAGTTCAAGGCAATAGGAACAGTGTGGTGCTTCCAACCCGCCACTGCTCTGCAGGTGGCAACGAGGCTTCCCCGGCTCCGTGCTGCATGTCCCGCGGGAGCAGAGCTGGGATCAGCACAGGCGAGGAGGGCAGGGCACTTCTCAGCGCGTCCCGCCAGCGCTGCCCTTGCTCCGGCCGCAGCACGCGAGGTGCCTGAGCACGTGCGGCACAGTCCCCAGCACGTCAGTCCGCGTGCCCCGCGGTCAAGCCAGGGTTCCTACTTCCCACCTGCCTTGCTGTTAAATGCAATGCCAAAAACACCCTTGGCAGCAGAAATGTCTCCCAAAGATTGCTTGGGGAGCACTGTCAAGCTGGGACAGCCCTGTTTCCTCTGCTCCAAGCACAACTGGCATCACCCAAGTCTTTCAGAGCTACTTAATCTCGACGAACGTCGGTGGTTCTGCACGTGGAGTGCGAGTAACTGGCTGACCCAAGGCAGCAGGGTTGCCATAGCTACGCTGGCGGAAATCCGTTTTCCCTGGGAGGCTGTGCCGTCCTGTTTACCAATTCCAGCCTGGAAAGTTTAGGGAGGTGCTTGTGTCCTAATGATGCCACAGCTGGACCTCTGCGGGGTGCCAGGGAACAGAAACGGGGACAGAAAAACGATTTTAGTATTCCTGTTGTCCTCTGGCTTAAGAGATTATTTAAGACAAGGCATCTCAAGTGCAGCAGCAAAACAGGCTTGGTTATTTTCACATACAGTGTATTTCTGAGCAAATTCCCTTGCGAAGCAGGGTCCTGCCCAGTAGCGGGGCACGGGGCTGCGTGCTGCAGTGACAGTGGCGGGTGATACCAATGTCCTGGGCAGGGCAGGCTTGCGCCCCCAAAACAGGTACCCCAGTACCGATTCAGAATTACTTTTGAGCATCACTGGCCCAGCACTAACTTAAGTTGGTGATCTGGAGCTGAAAGGCTCCACATCCCATTACCAGTTCCCTAATCCATCCAATCCCTAAAACAGCATCTCTTTAAAAATCAATTTACAAGATGCTGTTACAGCAAACAGAGCCATCAGCTGTATCTGATTTTTCACATCGTGCTCCTGCTTTGTGCATTCTTTTTCTCTCTGATACAACCTGTGTGTGCAGCTGGATGCAGTTTTTCACAACCATTGCTTTCTGCAAGGGTTGTTTATGGGCCGTTATTCCCAGAAAGCTGGAGTCCCCTGCTGTGAGGACAAATGCAGAGAGATTAGGTCGTGCTAATCCTCCCTTCAGATCCTTTAGACACCATTGCCACCATATGGTCAGTTTGGTCCAGGTTTTCCATGGCCGGTGCCACTCACACCTGTGTGCTGTGGCCATACGAAATCCATGGGGTATTACAAAGTGTGTTCTGGTAACAGCCATCCTGTGGCAGGGAGATGGCTAAAGATTTACGTGTTTAAAGTGACCCTGTGATGAGTGTCAGCTGTCCCCATTTAGGGAGAAAGGCATTAGAGCTGTTATACCTAAACCACCTTCTGCTTCTTTGCTTGTGTGGTGCACTGAGAAATAGGATTATGCATGCGTTTACAGATGGTGCCTCTAAATCTCTGGTGATAGAGTATTTGCTGAGTTTAAACCAAACCAAAAAAAACCCCTAAATTTGACATTTCTGTTTTTATTTTATTTTTGTTTGTTTGTTTTTTGTTGTTTTTTTCCTTCCCAGATGCAGCCAGTTGATCTCTTGGGCATCACAATCAAAACCCTTGCAGAGATCGAAAAGGAGGTAGGTACCCAGCCATGCAAAAGCATTGTGAGATCTTTGTTTATTTAGTTATAAGATTCTCTCCCCTATGGAAAAGGTCTCTCTTGTCTTTCCCAAGTCACTGCTGGTAGATGAAGTCAATGATGAGTCAAACAGTAAGTGCAGAATTAGAGACATTTGTGATTTGTGCCAGGTGAAGAAGTGTTAGGCATTGAATCTAGCGGCAAAGTCTGCTGCCCTCCATTTAATTCCAGGTGTCTCACTTATTTAACTTTTCTTTCTCATTTATTATCAAAATGTGTTTGTTACAAGCAGGATGCTGTTTGTGTTAGGTTGCCTTTTATATGTCAGGAAGCAAATGAAGTCAGCTAAGTAGTGTAAGGTAAACTACTTCATAAGTTTTCAGTTTGAATGTGCTAGTAACTTGTTACCAGGAAAAACAAGCAGCATTTTTAGTGAATGTGAGTCTTTCAGGAGGTCAGGGAAGAGACAGGAATCAAACTGAGTGTGGCCTCATGTTCCTGAGGGAGCATTTGGACACATGGATGACTTGGGCTGCATGGTGCTGAGGAGCTACCAGCTCTGCAAGAGCTGCTTCTCAGCTGCATGTCTAAGACCAGCAGGAAAATTCTCCCCAGCGTATTTCTTTGGGTATCGTGGGTCACAAACGTCTTTGTTGTGCAGACCAGCAGGCTTAAAGGCAAAGAGTAAGAAGGTGGCATAGCAGAACTTCCAGACTCCTCTTGGCCTCTGCGCGTTTTGATCCCAATTGTGTGTCCAGTTTCGTAAATCTATCCCCTTTTCCTGCCTGGAAGTTTCACCTGAGTAAGAAAAGAAGTTGGTTGCTTGCCAGAGCTTTTCAGGCATCCGGCAGTGCAGTGGAACAGTGATGGTAACTCTGAAGATGCTGCCCAGTTGGGGAAATTGCTGGCAGAAACACCCGGCTGCCTTGGGCGCTGCGGTCCCACCATGTGGCATGCGTGCCGTCCTCCTGTTCGGGCAGCCCCCATGTGTCCTGAGCACATGGGTCCCTGTGCTCGGGAAACCGGGGTGCTCAGGGCTGCTGGCCCCTGACCCCTCTGCCTCCTGCCCCGCTCTTGCCAGAAGTTGGCCACGGGTGCTTTTTGCTGGAGGGGAAGCGCAGTGGTGTTAGATTTCCTTCTGTTGCCCTCTCTGTATTGCTGAGTGTGGGGAGAGGTCTCAGCAGCTCAGGGTGCTGCCTGCAGCCCTCTCCTGAGCGCCTCGCAGGCCTGCAGAGCATGAGGACTGGTACCGGCTTTACTGGTGTGGCTGTGGGAAAAGCGGCTGGTACCTGCAGGTTCTCCCCACACCCTCCTGTTCCATTACAGGCTCTGTGTGTTTCAGAGTAATGAAAAGTATAATTATGCAGCCCATATTCCTTGATGAAGCATCTTGTCTGCACATAGATAGCTGTGCATATAAATATTGTGAATTTCTGCATGGCTTTATTTCCCTTGCAAGCAATAGCAACATTACAGCAAATCTTCTGGATTTCCAAAGCAGCAAGAACGTTTTCCCTGGAGCTAAATGCCTTGCAAAAATATTCCCAAAGAATTCCAAGAGTTATTGTTCTCTGTCACCACATTTGCAGATTTATGCACCCATCCTCCAAGCTGCAAAGCGATCCAAATGAAAGGACTCCACCCTTTCAGGAAAATCAATGAAAATAGGTGCGAATCCTGTGCTGCAGTCAGGCTGCATCTGAAGCCACTCAGGCTGTGTCTCATTGTACCAGGCACGAGAACTGCACAGCCGTGTGCTAGGAGTGTATGAGGAAGTGGTGAAGCCCAGTGGGAGCAGAGGGTGAAGACGGTTTTAAGCTGAGGGCCCGGTTCTCCCATGGCCATTTCAGTGGACACGGGGCAGAGAGGAGCAGAAGCCCCTGCAGCATCGCTGCTGCTTCTCCTTGCAGGGCTTCAAGGGGGTTGCGCTTGCTGGTCTTCATGTCCTGGGTAGGAAAACTTTGCCCTGTGAGCGTGTGGGCAGGCAAGACGGTCTCTGCGTAGTGGAGGGTGGTGCAGGCGAAGGCGCCAGGACCGAGCGCAGCTCCAGCAGCAGGTTGTGCCGCACCGCGTGGCCCTCAGCAGTGTGGTCAGGCTGCCGTGGGCCTCCACGCTCACAGGATGTCGGCAGAGCACCAAGTCTTCATTTTAGTTTGGTGTTGAGCTGAAAGTCTGGAGAGAGTCTAATTAGTAAAGTGAGCATCTAATATTAATCGTTCTTCTTAAACTGACAAGGAAGGCAGTTCATTTAACCACTTAATTGCTACAAGTTTTCATAGGCTGCTTTTTGCAAATATATTTAATAAAGAAGTTGTAAATCTAAAAGAGCTTAAAATTTTAATTTTATACAGAAATATTTTTCCTTGTTCTCATGTTTGTAGTCAATTCTCCGGAGTGTAGTCACATGAAATGTTCTTTAAATGAACATATTTGCTAACTGGCATGATTTCAGTTTTTAAAACATTGGTTCCAGCAATTAGGCATTTTTTTCAGTTCCCAAATGACTAGAGAAATTCGTCTTGATTATAATTGCTCTTAGCCACGCATATCTAATTTGTGTCTTTTTAAGTGTTAATTAGTAAACAGTTTGAGCTGACATCTTTATGTGTTTGTGTGTTGAAAAATGAGGCTTATTGCTTATTTAGCTTGGGGCTGGTACTGCTAGCTGTGACATCATGACATTGAGGTAAAATTAATGAAGACTTTTGCCAATTAAAAGGCAGTCTTGAAAGAAATGACTTCTTGACACAACCTCTTTGTACAGTTTAAACTAGATGATGTGAAGTGTGCACTGCACGTGGTTTTTTTAATAGTTTCAACGAAATGGAAGTTCTGCGTGTTTTTGTTGATGCCCAGTCCTCAGTTACCTAGGCAGCAAAAATTCTCAGTTCTGCTTTTTTGTGTGTTAACTAGAAAAAGGAGAGAGTACAGAAAAGTACATGCTAACTTCAGATGCCCCTGCATCCCGAGGCAGCGGTCGCCGAGCACCCTCTAGTGCCGCAGCGTCTCACTGCACGGCCCCGCAGCGTCCCCCGGCTCGGGACCAGGCGCCCCCGCGCCCCGCTGCCTCAGTTTCCCCCGCTCAGCCTGGAGGGCGGTGCTGCCTGGGGCGGCGGGGCTGCGCGCAGCCGGAGTGGGTCCCGCTCACGTCCAATCTCGGCTGTCGGCTGGCGTTTATGCGGCGGATGGTGGGATGTTGTGACCGCGGGGAGCATCGCCTGCCCGGTCCGTGTCTGAGCCGGGGCCACGAGGCTCTGCCTGCTGCCCTGCGTCCCCGGGTGCGTTCAGGAGGAGCTGGTGCGCGTCCTGCCGGCAGCCTGGTGCCTCGGCGGCCCTGCTCGCACCGCTGCGGGGTGCATCGAGCCGGGGACGGGGAGGTTTCGGCGTTGGGACAGAAAAGGCCAAGCCCACGTCTGCGGGGAGCGGGTGCAGGAGCCGGTTGGGCTCACCGCAAGCGTGCCCAGCGCTCCGGGCTCACAGGGAGTCGCGGCGGGCCGGCCTGGCCCGAGGGATCCGGAGGATGCCTCGGTGGCACCCCCGGGCCGTCGGCGGGAGCGCGGCCCGTCCCCGGAGCCGTCGCGGTTGGTCCGCCGGGGCTGCGTGCTGCTCCTGCCGACGCGGGCGGCAGGGCCCCGGCTCCCCAGGGAGGAGCGGCGGCGGCGCCGTGCCCGGCCGGNCCGCGCGTCCCTCCCGTCTCAGGCGCTCCGCAGCTCTGCGTTAGCCCCCGCGAGGGGTCCGCGGCGCTGGGTCGCCCCCTCGCCCTGGTGCTCAGACCCGATTTCTGCGGCGTGCGGTGTTGCCCGGGGCCGACGTTCTGGCTGAGACGACATGTATCAAGGGCAGGGCAAAACTATGCTGAAATAGGCCGTGTTTGGGCCAAAACGCATGTGTTTAGGGACTTTCACCTGCCTTGCCAAACCAGAAATTTTAATTGCAGTGGTAGAAGCTTGCATAAATGAGACCTGCGGTGGGGTACCTTTCTAACTAGCTGCGTTACATGGAGGATGAGCCTGGTCACATTTGTGTTAACCTTGGGCTTTAGAGGAGAGGAGTGAATTCTCCCTGCGATGGGTATGGCGTGCAGGTCGGGTGGTGCCAGCAGGCTCTGTGGGCATGGCCCTGCCTAGGGGCTAGGAGGATGCAATTGCAGCTCGGGCCCCTGCCAGGCCTATCCTACCTGCTTTCTCTGGTTGTTGCATTCGTCCCATGCAGGGCATGGGCTGGGGAGCGCTGTCAGGCGGGTGCCCCACCGTTCCCTCTGTCTCACTTTGCCCACAGTACGACTACAGCTTCAGGACAGAGCAGAGCGCAGCGGCCCGCCTGCCGCCCAGCCCCACCAGGTGCCCGCCAGTGCCGCCGTCCTGAGGGGGGCCACCAGCACTGGGGCACGTGTGCGTGCATACTACTGAGCAGGACTCGGCGCCGGGGGCCCTTCCAGCAGAGCGCTGCTCATCCGGCCATCGTCGCCTACCCTGCACTGCACCACCTCCTCCTGCACACGCTGCTCCACGCATTTGGACCATGCAACCCTTCGGCAGCTGCCCTCGCCCTCGTACGCTGCTGCGGACACGTCTCCACGTGAGTACCTTACTCGGAGCCTGACTGGCAGCCTCTTGGTTGCTCCTATTTCCGTGTCCCCTGCTGCAGGACAGTCACAAAAACAACAGACTGTAACAAAGCCCTGCGAACAGCAAGCCATGAGCTTGCAGATGATCAGGAATGCTCAGCAGCAAGCTCTGAGAGAGAGCAGAAGATACGGCCGGTTAACAGCAAACCCCAGACCTCCCGCCTAAGCTGGCTACTCTGCTCTCAACACCCCTCACGCATTGCTCAGCTGGCAGCACTGAACCACAGCAGATGCCCCGTTAGGCTCCACCGAGGTCCGGGCATGTGGCGGCTCTGCTGTGGCCAGGATCAACCCCAGACTTTGGTCTTCATTTTTGCCATAGGCTCGTGGAGCCAGGGTCACTTGCTCAGACCTGCTTTGGGCCCTCTCGCCAGTTGCTGGCAAGGGGAAGGAGCGCAGAGATCACAAGCTACACTGCGGTTTCTGAGGTGAAGCACCTTTGCTTTGCACGGGGTTTCTGCATGCCTGGCAGGACCTCGAGTGACAAACGTCCCGTATGTCCAGTGCTGGATGCTGATGGCAAGCTAGCCAGACCCCTGCAACATGCCACACTGACCCCTTGCTGCAGCTGCCTGCTGAGCTGTGGCCCTGCTGACAAGGCGGATGCTGTCACCTGGTTGTTACTTTGGACAGTTTTCTCATTTTTGCCCCACTGCTGCTAAAACAAAAGAGACGTGCCTGTTCCCCTTTGCACTCACGGAGGGAAGCACTGAACTCTGGCGTAGTGCAGGACGAGAGTTGATGCATTAAAGCCTGACCCCAGCCTCCTTGTGATCAGTGAGCTTAGCTCGCTCCTGAGTCAAATGCATGTCTTGGAGAAGTCTGTTGCTGTAATAAGTTATTTAGAAATGCCCATCTGACTCTGCTGCTTTTTCAAGTCTCTGCTGTAGAACAAGGCTATATAATGGCAGCAAACTGACAATTTTTAAGTAAGTGTTAAAATGTACAACTTTTTATATTGTAAAATACTGATTACCTAACCCTATTGAAATGCAATTGCCGTAGTAACAAAGAAGAGTATTGCCGCTCTCAGTCTGGGTCACATGTATGCCCTGACCTGCTTTGCACTGCTTTTGATTGATCTTGTATTTTCTAGTTGGACAGAATGGTGACTAACAGTAGGTTTTGTACTGCTAGCTTCTATTTTTTATTTGTATATATGTAAAATATTTCTTGTCCAAAGATTCATTTCTGATTTTAAGGCACCATACCATATTGCTGGGATAATGAGCACAAAATACCTTAACATTCAGGATAGACTGATTCCAGTTCCTTGCTTCACCTTCTTCCAATCAGGTAATCATTTTCTAAAACTGTCTCTAAAGCAAGGCCATGTGATTTGAAAGCGTAGGCAGATTTGGTTGCAGGTGTGTCATAATTTGGTCAAAAGAATTAAAGCTATGTCATTTGCATCAGCTCTGGAGGTTTGGGTGACCCCCTGGAAATGCTCATTTACTTGAAGGTTGCAGCGCCATTTTTAGTTCTTATTTATCCTGCAGGAAAGCAAAGCCAGACCTCACTGCCAACTTCACAAAGGCTAGATTGATGATGCCGACATCGACAAATGAACATACCATGGCAGCCTGGTCATTCGGCTCAGGTTCACTTGAAGTTCAAATCCACTCTGTGCTATAGTAGTATGCCCATCTCATCCATCTTTTGTCATTCTATTTTTTTGCTTGTAATTTGTTTTGTAGTTTTCTGTGGCATCCGCTCATAGCTTCTCTTGTAGTTGAGTGGACACTGCAGGTAGGTAGAAGCTGGCTGCAGCAGTGCATTCCTCAGCTTTGAGACTACAGAGTTGCAGAGAGCCGACCTTCCCTGTTACTGATGGCAGGGAAGCGAGGGCTGCAGGGCTGGTGCCGAGCTGCCAGCGCAGAGTCTGCAGAGCTCCAGGGGCAGTTTTTGCTGCTAGGAGATGGGGAGACAGCTGCAAGGAGCACCTCCTCCAGCCGCATCTTCCTGTACTGAGGTCAGGACTGACTGTGCAGCAGCAAGGAGTGGCTTTGGTAGCTGCCAAGCTCAGCATCCAGAGGAGCACTGCCTGGATATGTCTTGGGAAAATGGGCACATAGCTTTGAGTCCCTTCCTGTGAGATTTAGCTTACAGCATCAGCAGATAAAACTGGTGCTTTTAATATTTACAGCAGCAGTTTCATTTGCTCAGCCTTCTTAGCAATACTAAGTTCAGCTTTCTCTTCAGTGACTACAAGAAACACTGGATGGCTCAAAATGCTGACAGGACATGCATTTGGGACAAGCATCTAAGAAATCTTCAGGATATGTTTGTATAGTTGGTTCTCACTCTCTCCTCTCTTACACTGGCCTAGCAAAGCTACTTCAGGGATGCATCTGCAAAGAAACTTGGAAGATAAATTTGGCCTTTGCAGTGTATTTCTGCACTGTGGCACTGTAGAGATAGCTGTTACTGAAAGCATGAATAGTACAACTGCAGTTCTGTCTGTATGGGTGCAGTAGAGGTGTTTTCAGTAAAGAGCTACAGCTGCTGAAAGCCAGTTGTGTTCTCAGGACATGCTAACCGGAGGCTAGAAAACGGTGGGCATTTCCAAAGAGGAGAGGGCTCAGAATCAGTGCTCAGAAGCACAGTGAGACACATGGCACAGGGTGACTCATTTTATGTGTCATCTGCTCAGTCCACCAATTCTAGGAAGCTTTCCTGCTGCACCTCTGAATTTCCCAGATCGTGGGTATCAGATTAGCATTTCCATGGTCAGGTTTTATTTCCTGTTCTGTAAATTTTCTACTCTCAGTAACTGTAAATTTTGTACCCTCAGTAACTCATTGCAAGGCTGGTCCTTGCATCCTCGCAGCAATGTGCCAGAGCCAGCACAAGCATCTCTCTGCATCCTCCTCCCTCCCTGTCCAATAGGCAGGTGCGCTAGCATTGGTCCAGGCAATAAATATTCAGGGAGCGTGATGCTGGTGTTGTCTGGCTGTGGAGAAGCCTTCTGGGGCATAAGGTGAGGGATGTGTCAGTGGAAAGCAACAGAAGTGGATTTGCAGAGTTTTACCAGATGTGTTTGGTTGCCTTGTCTCTATTTCTAGAACAAAACCAGACACCAGGTAGCTTAATCTTGTGGCTGATGGAGAGATTAGTTTGCCAAATTATCCACCAGATTAATATATCTGCAACAGAGACAGAAAAGCAGCAGTGAGGGGTTTACTTACTGTAAAATATACCTTCTGATGTGGATTTGTAGTGTTGTGCTGCCTCCTGGATTTCCCACAGCAAAGAGCATACCAAGATGACTCACGGACCATCCAGGACAGACTGTGATGTCTAACGTGTTGATTATGGAAAGGCAAGAAATTAGTGCAGAAAGTAATGTAGTGTGTGAACTTTGTGATAAAATTCAAATGTGGACTGACTTAGCAGATGTCTTCCAGTGGGAGCATCTCATAGCTGTAGTTACATAGGAATAAACTTTGTCAGACTTCTTTCCTTTGACTGTCTCTGAGATTGCCCTCGATGTTTGTAGGAGACGATCCCTTGTGAGCCTTCTGTGTAGTGGGACGTTGTTGGTAGTTTGTAACTTTGGGTTTGTTGGGTTTCACACCCATCCTATGCCCTCACTAGTTTCCTGAACTCCTCAAACTGAACCTGTGAACCGTAGAGCCTGTAGGAAGTGCCGACTGGGCACAGCGCTGCAGGGTGGACATTGGTGGCGAGGGAGCGCGCTCAGGAGCCCGGGCACCTCCTGTCTGTTGCGGCCCTGAAAATCTCCTTAGGAGAGGGAAGTGGGGATGTGGTGCTGTCCCGAGCTGGCCAGTCCTGCGTTCACCTCCACCTCCCCGCGACGCGTGGGCCTGTCTCCCCCAGGCCTTGCCTGCCGGCTGCCGTCCCAATGCGCCTGCTGCTCAGGCTGCTCCCCGGCCGGGCTAGCACGCATGTGTCCGCGGGGGCCGTGCCACCCGTCCTGCCTGCACCGCACGGGTCAGGACCCGAGCAGAGCCTGCCACTCCGGTGGCGTGTTCGCCTTGACACACCAGGGTGGGCTTGCTGTGGCTCCTCCTCGCCCCTTTTCCCAAAGCAAGCGGCACAGACAGCTGCATAAAATGGTGCCTACGACACTTGGCCCACCAGTGTTTTTAAAAACAGAAAAAAGTAAAAATCCTGCTGTGCTCACCTCGCAGCAAGGGAGCGCTGCTGGCGGAGCGAGGGTGCCCAGAGCCCTGGCCCCATGGCGCAGCCGCCGTCCCCCACCAGCACCCTGGTGTGCGCCAGGGCCAGGTGTGCTGCGGGGCTGCCCGGGGCCTCATGGCCCTCGCACGGGCAAGTCCCCCTCCTCCTGAAGTTTGCGTCTGCATTTAAGCATTACCTCAGCCTCCAGCCTTGACAAACGCACAGGATCTCCTGGCAGCGGGGCAGCTGAGCGGTGTCGGTTAGCTATTCTGAGCCATAAAACCAGCAGCCTTGCAGGTAGGGAGGGTGCTTCTCTGCTAATTAAAAAGCTCGGTAAGGTGCTGCTCAATTCATTCAATACAGGGAAACCAAACAGTTTGGATATTCTGGTCATTTATTGTGAAATTGTTTCCAAACAGCAACAGTTTTCAATGCCATCATATAAATGGAAGAAAGAAACCTTTTATGCAGTTGGAAAATGTTTTTTTAAGATGCTATGCATTTTGTTTGTTATTGAAAGTGAATTTACTGTGCATTTATCTAATGAATGTTATTACCTTTTATATTTATTTTAGATGACCCTCCTGTATTTTACTAAGGGAAGTTTCATTGTGTGATAACTTAGTCTGTATTCTTAATATAATTGTTAAATAAAATTTGTTTTAATCAGTTTATTCTCTTTTGCATGTGTGTGTATTAAATTGGGAGCTTAAGAAGCTTAAAATGCCACAGCTCTTACTCACAGGAGAGGAAATGGTCATCCCTTGGGACCAGCCTGCTCATCTTCTCTCTGTATCATCGTTGCGTTGACTTCTTCAGATCCCAAACCTGGATGTTTTGAAAGTAGTTAAAACATATCAGGAGGGATGAAACAGGAGTCAGAGCTTATTCTGAACTCCACTGCAGAGTAGCGATTTTAGCTGTGGCACCTGGAACCATTTTTATTTCTTCATGACATTATGGATTTGTTTGGTACAGGTAATGCATTCTTCTGTAGACTTGCACTACAGTAAGGCATTTGGCTTTGTACCATGCTGAACACTCATTAAGGAATTAGAACAGTACAGGACCAACCTTACATTCTAAGTGAGTAAAAAGCTGGGTTTGTTGCAAGGTGGATTTTTCTAGTGGTGTCCTGCAGACGTGAGTTTTCTTACCCTCCCATCCCTATTTGTTTTTGACCACGTGGAAGAAAATACAAGATCATCACTTGTACGTGTGCTTGGATTGGAGGGTCTCGGAAAGGAACAGGTATTGCAGGCTTTAATGCGAGAGACTCATTTACAAAAGTGCTTTTTTCACTGTCAGGACTGCGCGGGTCACCTTTTGCTTCTGCTTGGGGCCAACAGGGACTTTTTGAGCACTTTTGGTGGGACATGAGGGCTGAGACCAGAGGCACCCTTTCCTGTGATCTCAAGCCACCCGGGAAGGTGAAGGACACTGCAAGAGATGTGACCTGAATTCAGGCACAGGAGTAATAAAGAGATGGGAGCAGAGGAATCATTAGCAGTTGGACCAGGAGCTGTGAATCCTCTGACAAGGAGCTGAGAAATAGCAGTGACTGCCTGCAGCACTGACGGATCCCTTGACTGGCTGAAGCAGGTACTTCAGAGGTGACGGCATGATCCCCACATAGGTAGTTTGCTTTTGTTTGTGTTGTTTTCTATCCTTGAAAATTAGATATAAAAAGCCTTGAAAAATCAATCGGAAATGTCTCTGGTAAATTGTGTGCTGCAAAGTCAAAAATCAGAAGTCAAAGTAGCTCAACTTAAGCATTTTCTGGAGGGTAAGGGGTGACACGTGACATCTACACTGCTGCACAGGTATTGTCCCAAATATGTGGCAATAAACGCATTCAGTACAGTAAATGCAGGCAAAGTCTGTGAAACAACTTGTTTTTCGTCTGTAAAGATTAACAACTTTAGTGACCCATAATTATCAACTGTATAATTTGCATTATATGTAGTTATGAGGAGGTCAGGTTCAAGTCATGGAGTCAGCCTCACAGCTTGGAAACGCCAGCGTATGGGCTTGACTTTTCAGCACATTCTTTGTTTGGATTACAACATGCGTGTGCTGGTGCGCGCCCAGTCCCTCGCCTGGCCTCTGCACCGCGTGTCCGCTGCCAGGGTGCTGCCGCCGCAGCTCGGGGCAGGGCTGGCTCTGGCCGGGAGCTCCTGGCGTTGCAGCGGTGTACAGCGGGTGCCAGCAGCCTGCAGCAGGTGACAGTAGTGTGCAGCCTGAGCGCAGCGTGCAGCGGGTGAGTGCAGCGTGCAGCAGGTGACAGCAGCGTGCGCTCTGGGGGGGGGCTGCAGGGCATCTCGCAGCTGCAGCCCCCAGCCCCCAGCTCCCTGGCTGCTGCCTCTGCCACAGCGGCCTGGCAGCTGGCAGGGCTTTCGGGCAGGGCTTCCTCTGCCAGAGGCCACCCAAGCAGCCGCTCTCCCGCGCAGTGTTTCGGCTCAGAGCTGACGCGGTGGTGATGGAGGCTGCGCGTGGGCTGGGGGGAGCGTTTCTCCTGGCTAAGAGCAGCCCTGCCCGGCTCAGGGCTCCGCAGTCTCGTTTTTTAAAATATTATAAACTGGGATTCTGCAGAAATAAACAGGGTTTTATAATCAACTCTGAAATACGGCCGTGTTTTAAGAGAGGCAGTTAAGGGTGGAAGTGTGAGTTACAGGGAAGGTGCCGTGCTTTTATGACTCACAGCCTGTACTGTGTGGCCCTGCTCTGTGCTTTCTGTGTTGAGTGCTGCTGCCTGAGAGCATTTTAACGGCACCGGAGGGACGTTGCTGGGACTGGCCTTGGCTCGAACGCCTGCTGTCAGTGCAGTGCTGGAGGGTGAAGCCCCTTTGACGGCTGCGCCCCAGCAGTGGGGAGAAGCCTCGACACAGCGGCATGGGGAAAGACCTGGCGCGGGGGCTGTGCCAGCGGCAGAGCCCTTCTGTCGGGGCAGGGGCAGGCGGCCCTGCGGGGGGGGGCAGCCGTGGTGGCCCCGGGGGTCCTGGCTGCAGCCACCCTGGCAGCTCTCGCCCTTTTGCAGCTGGGGCTGGTCTGGACGGGCGCCCTTGTGAGCCCTTGGGGGCAAAGTGGACTTCTCAGCTACGGAGAGGCTAGTTTCACACCGCTAGAGCTCAAATGCGTTATTCTTTGTGCTAAGCTATTTTTGTGAACTTGACCCAAAGGGTGGTGCACCCTATGACCTCTGGCATCTTCTTTCACTCCAGCCAATATTTCTGTCTCACATACTTCGAGTGGCCTTTGAATTAAAGGAGATTAATACCCAAGTTCCCAACATTCTCTTCAGGCACATGTTTTTATAACCTCCTTTTTAAAGCGAGTACCACTGGTTCCGCTAAAAACTAAGAAACTGCACTGTGGAGTTGCTGTGGGAGCCGTCACTGGCACCTGATTGAATGTCCCGGCCGGGGCAGGAGGTGGGCGTGGGGGGGACACGAACCAGAGGGCGCTGGTCCCATGCCGCCCCGCGGCCTCTGCGGCTGCATGCGGTGTTCGGGCGCGCAAGTGGCCACTGCGCTGTTGCTGCGTGGGTGATGCCTGTGACCACCAGCACCGCTCCTGCGTGGTCGGTTCTGCCTCTGGTCGCGGGCTGTGTCCTGTGGGCGGCGGGGGGCATCTCCTGCCCAGGAGCACAGCAGAGCCTCCAGACATGCATTGGGGCGTCCCCGCTGCGAGGCCTTGTCCCCAGACCTTGGCTTTGTTTGTGGCTGGACCTCACGCCGCCCTGGTTGGGTGCGTGCTGTCCTTCCTCCGAGAGGCTGCTCAGAGGCCTCTGGGATTGCTCTGCTGTTGAAATACTCCAGACTTCACCAAAACCCCAGTATTTCTGCTCAGCCTCTGATCTTTGCATTTCCCAATTCAGCTGCTCAGAATCCTGCTGTAATTATTGAATGTTAAAAAATTCTTCACCGAACCTCTCTGCCATTTCTGAGAAGTTTCTTCTGAAAAAGCCATGGTGTAAAGAGCTGCAGTGACTGGTGCTGATGTGCTGGAAGGGGATCACCACCACCACTGTTGAGATCAACCGTGATGCTCAAAGCCAGGGGGAGCAAAGGTGTCCTCCTCCCCTCTCTAGGCATGGTGTGATGTTTGGGCTGGAGATGTTTGCTTATGGACCACAGCCGGAGAGTGGAGCAGTGGAGGCAGCTGCACTCCGTGCTGTAGGGCATGGTGTTCAAATGGCCATGGTGCCGGGATGGAGCAGGACCGGACGGGTGGCCGGGGGAGCTGGGAGCGACCTGCCAGGAAAGCGTGTGCCACCATGCAGAGACCCGGGCGGTGTCATCGGCTGGCGCAGGCGCTTGGCAGTGTCAGCTGGATATGGCCCCTCCACGTTGCACCGGTGCTGCGAGGCAGCAGGGCCCAGGGCAGCTGTGTGGAGTGAGCCGGGAGCTGTTTTGTGCTGTGCATCGTTCACAGAATTTGTTTTCTAAGGAACCTCGATAAATTAATTTGAACTTTCAAGGCAGCCTTCTGCTCTTCATACTCCAGTCACTGGGAGCTGCCATTTGTCTCCAAAAACACGAGCACCTTGCCATTCTTACCGCAAGGTAGTCCTCGTCTTGTGAAGACGGGGAAGCAACAGGCGCGAGGGGAGGACAGAAAGACAGACATGGGTATGTGTGATGTCAGAAAGTTGTGTTAGGCTTTGTGTTTCTGTCACTTTTTTGTTTGTTTGTTTTCTTTTCCTCTTCTCCCTCCTACAGCTTTAAAAATTAACTTGCCCTGGGAATTTCTGAAAATCTTTTCCTTTCTATGAAATGATTGATAAGCCATGTAACTGATTGTCATGGCCCTGGAGAGGATAAACATCTTCTGCAGTTTAAAATAAAACCTTCTCACTTCTTGGTTAATAAGTGTTGAAAGAAGCATAAATAGAAATAACACAGGATTTCCATGACTAACAAGATGACCACATCAGTGAATGTTGTTTGGGGTTAAAAATGACTCAGCTTTTGCTTCCCCAGGGTAAGATGTTTTATTCCACTGCAGGAAAGGCTGCCAACAGTACTTTGAAGGTCTGGCAAAGCTGACATAGCTTGGATTGTGAACTGGGAAGTACTTGAATGCATAGTTAAAAAAATAAAAATGAAAATCCTGAACTCTGCTCCATGTGTGCAGATTTCTCAAAGATAAAGGAGCCCACAGCTTTATCCAGCTTGTGCTGACTCTTTTCTTTTCAAAAGCCTTTTCAGATGTTTTCACTTTTCTGCTTGCTTTGTTGAAAGATGTAAAAATTTAAGACAACCACAAAGTAAACATTTCAAAACTTTCTATTCTGAAAATTAGTGACATTTTCAAAATCCCTTGAATTCCATTTCCACATTATCAGAAATGAAGATGTTGGGCATTTCTTTGATTGACAAATTTTCCAGGCAGGTTTTTGTTTATTGATAACCTTTCTTTTATTTTTCAAAGAAAATAGATTTGTTATTCAGTAGAAACACTAGATAAGTAGATGTCTTGTCAAAATAAAGCAGGTTTTCTTTATTAGAGTGAAATAGTAATGAACTCATCTGCTTCCAATATTTATAAAGAGTAGAGAAGGCCATTAATTCTACTGCTTGTGAATAAAACCATCTGTGATTTCTTTCCATTTGATGTGTTTTGGTTTTAATATACATTTTTCACAAATAAGTGCAGGGATTTTTTGTGAAAATGTCACATTCAGAATCTCATAAAGAAAGAACGCAAAGAGGGGGAAACTAAATGTTTTGTTAGCTAAGTAATTTCTCACCTTGCACAGAGAATAAAATTCATGCCAACTTTAACACATTAGGCGACAGAATTACATGTTCAGCTCTAATGCAATCCATGACATGTAACAAGGCAAATAGAGTATGTTTGGAAGTTTGTTTTCCTTTGGGAATCACACAGTACATTTAACCTAATCTGTCCTGACACTTGAATTATAACATTATGAGCTTCTTCAGGGAAGCAAAACGGTAGATGCCTCTTTTTAAAGCAAAGCAGAAGTTAATAAAACGGGCAACATGTCAAGGAGAAAAAGCCCGATCAAATCATAGTGCATTTCTCTGGAGGAAACAGGTTCTAGGTTACGTTTTTTTTCCACCAGATCTTGGAAGTCTCGTGACGTACTTCTACTGACGGTGAAATTTGACCTCTAGAGTTTTTCTCGATTAAACCGAGAACTGTGAGAACACCCCAAGTGGGACCACTTTGTAGTTTGACTTGTGAGTGTTGGATCTTAAATTAAAATGAGTATTCATCCAGCTGCTCTGCCATTTTTTTTTTTTAAGTCTTCCCACCAACTCATACTATGGAGACTGTACTGTGTCATAGGTTTCCAAAAATATACCCATACTCATAAAGAAGTGCTGTGCAACACGCTTGCCAATGCCAGAAGTCCTAACCAACCTCTATGTGACCCCCTTGGAGGGGCTTCTGCAGGAATATCCCCCTGCATGCCATCCGCTCTGCTCCTTCCTTTGCTCCCTCCCAGGGGTCCCCAGGAGCAGCCTTGCGGCTCTCTGGCGCTGGAGGCTCCTGTGCCTGTTGGCACCCAGGCGCAGTTTCCAGCAGTGAGCACCGACGTGAGGTAGAAACAATGGATTCTGGCAAGTGCAACGTGAAGCACTGGAGATTACACTGATGATTCATGCAGCAATCACAAACTGTTACTGTGGAACCCATGCGTTAGTGCTGCCCTTGAGTAACAGCAGTTGAAAAATGTGTTCCTTTTTTGTTTGTTTGTTTGCAGTTATAACTAAAATCTTGCTTTTTGTAATCCAAAAAAGGCCTTTCTAGGAAGGCTTAGCCCAAATCAGATAAGCTGCCAGTACCTGGAGGCTCAGCTCCTGCGCTGTGCTTTCAGCTGCTTGGAGAAACATGGCTGGTACCCAAGTGGACATGGAGCCTTGTCGCCCACACTGAAACGCCTTCACTGGCACAGGGTTTTTTTTCCAACTTTTTTGAACATAGGGGATGTTTTAAAAAAAGAAAATGTTAATTCATAAGCAGAAATTCACAGTTGGTTTTCACTAAAAAATTAGCAAACCAATTATTTTTCCAGACATTTGGAAAAAGGGGGAGAGAGGAGAGAGAGAGAAAGCAGGTTTTGCCCCAAATTGCCATGCTCTTTTTAGGCAGCAACCCCTCTTCTCTGTTGGCTGCCTGAGTCAGGACATGCTTTCTCTGGTGTTTCCTGCAGCTTTTGGTTCTTTGGTGTGGCAGAGACCAAAAGCAGGTAAAAGAAAGTGCATTCGTCTCTTAGGAGAGTTTTCATACTTACGTCAAACAGGTGAGTCTACCCACTCTTTTGCTTATAGTTTTACAGTTTAAATTAAGCTTTGTTTCAGCTGCCTGGGCTTCATCTTTACCAAAATTCAGTGTATTAAAGAAAGATTCTCTATGTCTTTTACTAGATATCTTTGATTCTAGTTTGGATACAGGAACAACGTTTTGCAAAATGCGTTTGTCGTCACTGCTACAGAGTAGGAGCTACTGTTGGAAGTAAATGCTTTCTCCTTCCACTGCTGGCAGCCGGCATGTCCTGGTGACTCCTTGCTCATCCTCAAGTCTTCTGGGAGAGGAATCGCACCACCATGCGTGTACACGCACTGCTCACAGGAACAGGCCTTGTAACGATTTCATTGCCGTGTAGTAACCTGATGATGGAAGAGTTTTGCTGGCTGTTTCCAGATCAGCTGTGGTCCCACCACTTGTGTACGAGCACAGCCCTTGCGGCAGCTGCTGTTTGATGCACAGGCACAGCAAGGCTCTTCTAAGGCAGATTGTGGGGCTGGAAGGAAAGATGACTTACATCTGTTTCTTAAACTTGAGGACACTGCTAGAGGATAAAAACAGCAGAAATCTCATGTTTTATGCTGAATGTTTGAATTTCTAGAAATTCAGGACTGGAGTTTGTTACTCCTTGGAAACTAACACTTGAGATAGATTTCCCAGGACCACTGTTACTCCTGCACATAATGGACCCATGAAACCCAGCAGTTTCTGGGAGCTGGCGGGAATGAAAATTTGTGATGGTAGAATGGTTGTTGGAGAGTTTGTGTCCCTTCTCCCGACTGCTTCAGTTTCCTGCATTCTCATCCACTTCTTCACATGCCAAGTAACTGATATATGTGTCCTTTATGGCTCCATTACTGTAACTCCATTTTCTTGTGAAAACCCATTCAAAGCCATGGGGGAAGAATTATATCATTGGTGTATGGGACACGCCCTGGAGGTACAGGCAGAGATAGGTATAGAGAGAGCATGAGACCAACAGGGAATGAATTCTCTCAAATGCCATGTCCCATCTTAAGGACTAAATGAAATCAAGCAGGAAAGCTAATTGATTCATCTGCCAGTAACTGAGGTCAATAAACACACAGCTCTTACAAAACAAAGGTTATTCCAGCAGGGATTCACTTTACAGATCACCTCTGGTGTCCACTAAATGATACGGTACAGAAGAGGGGCTGTGAATGCCCTATGACCTAACGCTGGAGCCAGTTAGACAAGCTAGAGACAATCTAGCATGGAACAATGAAACTACTAATTGTCCAGAACTCTTCTTTGGCCACATTAAGGTGCACCGTTTGCTGGGCAAGGAAACAAAAATCTTAGTCTTAACATTAAAAAATAACTGATTTTGGATGTTAGTTTTACCAGTTTCCAAGAGCAGGGTCATGTCTTGGATTAGGCCAAGTGTGGGTGCTGTTGTGACAGGTTTAGCAACCCTGGTCCAGGTGCACCCTGACCATGAGACTACGCTGGGTGCACCACAGCCAGCAGAGCAATCAGCATCAGCAGGGGAGGCCAGGGGAGGACGCGCATCCTCAGCAACAGACCTACGATCCTCTCTGGTGTTCTCCTCTCCTTGGACAGCAAGCACAAAACGTGCTGGGTTTAAATGGTCACGGATATTAAAAAACCTTCCTGAAGGTGAGACCATCCAAGGTCTGGGGAGGCCTCCATCATTAAATCTTTGCTACACTTGTTGGGAGCGACAGAGGTGAAGCTGAGCCTCTCTGGGGAGGGTGGTGAACCGGTGCATGATGCGTCCCTCGCTCCCTCCCCAGGTGCTTGCTCTCCGCTGTGAGCACACCAGTGGGAAGTTCCTTCGGTCCTGGCAAAGATTTTGGATTTAGGATGTTTGGGTTTGCTGGAAGCTGGGGGAGGGTGCCTACAAAGTCACTGAAGTGTCAAGAAAACGGAGCCAGGGAAGCCGAAGTGCCATGAGGTCATTTTAGGTCATTTCCCTGCCAGGGAAATACTCCCAGCAGGAGCGTCTGAAACCAGCCTTTCTTCAAAAAATGGGCAACAAGCCCATTACTGCTATTTCTTGTTGTGTGTCCTGCAGAAGCACCTGAGGGCTCCATTGGGATATGACCCACAGCCAGGCAGCCCTTGCCAGGATGGCGGTGGTGGGCCAGGCACTGGGCGTAGTGTGGATGCTACAGCAAGATGCACTGCTAAGGGCCTGATGACAGCAAGCTGAACCTTTCTGCTAAATTGGATTAATTTCTGGAATAGCACTTTTTTCACCTGTATAAAAAGCTCACGCACAATTTTGGCTCCCCCCACGGCATCCCTGGAGCAGCGGATGGGGCCGCAGCAGAGAGCTGCATGTGTTCGTCGTGGTGAACGTGTGAAGCAGAAAATCAGCCCCACAACATCAACTTGTTCATTTCATGGTGCCTGAAAAGTTCTCCACTGTCTGGGAAAAAAGTTCTCATGTCAGAGTCAGGCTATGCTCCTGGCAAAAACCGAGAAATACAAACTTAAGGGCCATGTGAGCATTGATTTGTTTCCTGAGCACTGAAGGAAATAGAGGTGGTTTTCTGTGACTGACTTTTATCTGAATTATGTGAAGATTTTCTGCCCTTTCCACCTACACCTAAATGTTTTCCTGTAGTCTCCTAGCAGTGACCTGTCACAGCCAGAGGCAGAAGCCAACTGATGGGCTCAAAGCCCTTAATGCAAACTTCTTGCCTGTTCAAACTCTAAATTCCCTTTTCTGCCCATATGCCTACTTATATGAAACTTTCAGGAACTTAATTATCCTTGAGACTTCTACTTCTCTATGAAATCTGGTTTAAATCAGTTAAAAAAAAAAAAAAGAGTTCAAAGTTAGTGGGCAGGATAGGCAGACAGACAAGCATACAGGGATCACAGGAACCTTGTTTTCATAAGAAACTAGATTAAAAAAATCCCACAGCAGTTACCAGCTCTTTCAGTGGCACCCCCGGTAGGTCTGGCGCAGCACAGAGTTTGGGTGTGGGTGCTCCTCTTTGCGCAGGCACAGCAATTCGGGTTTATGCTCTCTGTAAAAGCAGAGAGAGACTGAAAGCAAATCTGCCTGTCCTTGCCAGGGCTTTGCTCAGGAGGTGACTGTGGCAGCGGTGATTCTGCAGCCTGTCTGCTTTTCCCAGCTGGATGCAGATTCATGACATCCCTGCTTTCTTTGGCATGCAAACCTGTACCTAATTTCTTCTGAAAAGGGCCCTGAGGAAGTCAGCAGATGTTATTATTAAAGCATTGAGTATCAGCAGCTCCTGAGATATTGTCAGTCTGTTAATGAGCTGATCAAACTGTGGAAAACAAGGGGTTTCCCAACTTCTTATTAAGGAAAATAAGACCTCCAAGGTTAAAAGACTTCTTTTAAACTGCAGCAGGTTTATAGGTTGCAAAATGTTCTTTAATCAGTTTATTCTTAGAAGGCCTGAGCTGTCCAGGCACAGGAGTGGGTGTTATCTTAAATGGTCCCCAGAAGGAAACATAGCAGCTCTATTCTGGTAGCGTTTGCTGTCATTTCTGCTTCCTAAGTAGTCTTCTTAACAAGCCAGTTCCCTGCGGTTTCTGCAAATCTTTTGTGAATTCTATGTGCATCACCGCCAGCAGCTCTACCCTGAGACTTCTGCTGATTTGTGAATTATTATGTTTCTCTGTTTAAAAGTTAAACTGAGTTTCCTATCAACACATTTGTATTTTCAGTTTGGCAAACCTTAAATCTCAGATGTTTCCCAAGGCTGGAGAAGACACAAGATTCATGAGTGAGCAAGGAATGACCCTGAATAAAAAGCCTCCCTGTACCTGTCCTCTGCAGTAACTCACGCCTGAACTGTTTCTGTATCTGGGGATGCACTAGCTACTAGTGTTCAGATAAAAGCTATGGAAAATGGGGACCCACATTGTTGGGTCTTTTGCTTACTGTGACACGATCTGGAAGCTTCTTTGGGGTTTATCAGCTGTGGGGATGTTTAGAATTTAGACGAATGTAATGAGATTCAAGTAAATTCGTAACAGCTAAAAGTTTAGGAAAACCATTTATTATTTCTGTAGTTCAACAGAAGATCATGACTTGCCTTAAAGGTGCATTACCACTAATACCACAAGAGGCAGGTCCAAGGCCTGGCTAGGTTAAGCTGAGACAAACCCTTGTCTTGGGGAGTTTCATTATATCTGAAATGCAATTATGTAAACGGCTATGGAGAAATGATCAGACAAAGGAAATACAGAGAAGGCTCATTTGAATCCTCTCCATCTGGTCATTGATGTAAGTATGAAAGAAAAAAAAGGCAAATTCCCATCCAACCGAACTGTGTTCGGCAGTCCTGATGTGCCCTTAGCACAGGGAACCACCTCTGTGAGTGGGGCAGGCAGCCTGCCCACTGCCCACAGAGGCTCAACTGTCCAGATGCTCATCAACACTTCCTTCTTGCTGTGGGTCACTGAGCTTCACATACATGTCCTGATTTATTTGAGCAGAGACATATTTATACCATCTGATAAGCAGTGACTGCTATAAATGTGTTCGTGCACTCCCTTTTGCTATGCACCACTGAGGAAGGGACATGTTGTGATAAATTGACCCTGAAATATAGGGTATGATTTTAAAGATGGAGGGGATTGTGGCTCTCCGTTGTGGTTCAATTAGTTATTTCTAAGGGTGTCTACTGAACTGTGGCTTCCAGGGAACATTTCTGACATTACCTATATTTTTAATCCTAACCTGTGTCATTCAGTGAAACTTTATGGGCACTAACAAACAAACAGACACTGAACTATGTCTCAGCATCAAAGAAATATTACTCTTTTCCTGCTTGCCTGGCCCTCCGGACCTTCCCCTCGCTCTGGAGAAGGCAGGAACCTTCGCTCTGCTCCCTGCCCCAGGGCACAGTGGGCAGCTCCACTCTGTCATGGGCGTGAGGCGTGGGCAAGTGGCCCGGGAGTCCCCACATTGCACGTGCCCTGGGCAGGCTCCTCCTGGCTTCACGGAGCAGGAGCACCAAGCCTGGCAGAGGTCCTCCAGCACCCCCAGCTCCGCCAGCAGCCCCGGCCCTGTGTGCAGGGGGTTGCAGAGCCATCTCAGTGCTCCCCCTGGAGCTGCCCCTGCTTCCCCGCAGCAGCGAGCAGAAGCTGGAGCCCACCAGCATGTCTCCATCCCTCGCTCTGAGTGAGGCCCCACGTAACAGACACCTTTTTAACCACACTTTTTAACCAGGAACAGCCAGCAAGTGTCCTTTCTGTATACTGTATCATTTCTGATGGCTTCAGATGATAATATATAACGGAGAAATAAAAAAAAAAAAAAAAAAAAGCTAGTGGAGAAACAACCCAAACAGTCTAGAGCCAGATCTGCTTATGGAGGAGGATGAAGGACATTAACACACAACACACCCAGGTGCCCCACTAAAGCTGGTGTGACCACACAAAAGAAAGTTAACCAGATGCAACATTGCAAATTTGGGCTCCTCAACTGAAAATAAAAGGAGAGCCCTGAAAAAAAAATTCTTCCTCACAGAGGAAGGCTGGATAGTTCTTTTCCCCTTATCTCTTTCAGGTGTAGAGCCAATTAGCAGCCATTTGCAGAATGGCTGTATTAGAGTTGCTGCTGGCTGCATCCTCTTCCAAACAGTGAGTATCAGCTATATTTTTTCATCTTTAAAAGTAACTTCATAATTAGCCTGGAATTCTTTAGGAAAAGGCAAAAGCCACACTGGTTTGAGTTAGATTGTTTTGTTAAATCTCAAAAAACCTGTTTTTCATTAAAGAACGTGTGTTGGCTTCTAGGGAAATGGCTGAAGACCTTTCCCCTTCCTGGTATTTAAAGTTGTGTGCATTTTTAAATTTGATTTTCTTTTCCATTTAAGTATTTAAAGCTTGTCTATCCTTTTGGTTTTACAAAGCTTGAGCTGGACTGGAAAGATGGGAGCGTGTTGCAGACTGCAAGAGCCTTGGCTATACAAACATTTACAATTTGCCTGGCCAGTAACTGAATAGCCCAAGAAGATTTATCAAATGAGTGTTAGAGAGAAAAGGCTGTTTTCCTATTTAAAAAAAAAAAAAAAGCTGAAAAGTTGTTGGGCTCCACACAGGGCAGATCAGAAACCTTACTAGATGGATTAGGTAAGGTAAAGTGAGCTTTACTTCTTAAGGCATTTGAGAAGTTGGCTGCCCTTTCCCCCTCCGTATGGTAGTTTATGTTTGGTTCATGCTTGAATTGCGTTTGAGTAGTGATGCTTCTGGGTGTCCGTGGTCAAATCACTTAACTCTTCTAGATGTGTGTTTTCAGCTTGTTTTATGAATCCCTCTCAATGTCAGCAGTGTTTCTCCTGTGTTTCTTCTGGTTGAAGGAGCCGCTCTGGCTCTTTAAACATCAAGAGGCCAAATAAGCGTGTATGCGTGTATATATATATTTATATGTAGCACAATATAGCCATATCTATGTTGAGTTGTGCAAAACAGGCCAAAGAAGGTGGAGGGCTGCTAGACACAGAGCCAGCCATGTCTCAGGAAACTCTTTGACTGTGGGCTCAGAGAGGTATTGGTGGGATGCACCACTCTGTTCTCATGCTCTTCTTCAGACGTTTGCTCTTTGCTAGTGTCAGAGAGTCTTGGCTGGATAACTCTTACTTTGACCTTTCATAGTCTCTTTCTTGGTTTCCATTAGCAAGTCATGGGTTTTAGGTGGAATGTTTTCCTGCAAACTTCGCAGCATGAAAGATGCAGACAGGAGAGCCGGAATATTGTTACTGCTGAGTATAGGAAAGTTCTCCCCACGCCAGACTGGGAGAGACCTGGAAACCTGTTGAGGCAGTCTGCCCACTTCCATATCACCCGTGCTGCATCCATGCACCCGGACCTGTTCTTGTGGCTGCCCGGGATGGGAGAGCAGGCGATGAGTGGGAGTGGGATGCATCCTCCAGGGCTGCTGTGCTGGCCTGGCCATCACTGCTTGGGAGCGATGTCTGCATATTAAGTTAAAATGGTACAGTGGTGAAGACTCCAGACATGAATTCATTTCGAGTTTTTGACCAAAATAAATCTGAAAGGCATTAAATTGGCAATTCCGCACTCTTACCACCCCACATGGTTTATGATTCTGTGTAGGTTGGTTAAGTCACTGAAACCTTAGAAAACACGAAAATGTTTTATGTAACCAAAAAGGGCACTAGGTGTAGGCACACTTCTGTATTCACAGAACTGTTCTGGAAGAAGGAATGTTACAACTCAAAAAAAAAAAAAAAGTATAATGTATATATATGTGTGTGAGTACTAAGATACAGATTTTTTTTTTTTTTTTTTTTGCCTTATCATAACACCAAAAGGAAAGTAGTGCAACTTTTGGCAAATTAGAAACAGGCGTGAGTATTAGACTTTACATTGATGGTACTCGGGTATTAATCCATTAAAGTAATCAAAAGAGCTTAAATAAGAATCTGAAGGCTGCAATATATATGTCAATGAACAAGCTGTAAAACTTCCTGAAAAGGTGATTTCAAAGCCATATTGCCCAAGCTTGGCAAATTGCATATTTAATTATTTTGTCAGTCCCTCTTTCTACTCTAATCTTTTGGTGAAATACCTTTAGACATATGAAATCAGTTAAGATAATTAGGGTATGATGGAATTAGGTGTTACTTGATTTTTAAGAAAGATACCATCCTCTGCCTTGGTATAAAATGTGTGCAGACCCCAAAAGCTAGACTGTATTGTAATGTTTTCTTTTCTATAAAGATCAAAGGTCTCCAGCCCCTTTCAAGATGTTTGCAGAATTTGTTTCCTAATTATCCCACATTTACTTATTTGTGTGCTGGGACATCAGAGTTAACTCTTTGATTGTAAAGATGAGATGGGACCGTCATCCAGATGACTGCAGCCCAGCAAAAGCCTTGCATCTCTAAATTGTTTTTTAGATTACCTGGCTCCACTAATTCTAACATTCTGGCACAGTTTAAAATATGGTAGATGAGGTGTTGTGTTTGCTTTATTTTAATACCCCAGTCCTCTACAGCAAAGACTTGTTTTTCCTCAGTAAGAGTTTACACCTTCATTAATATCCTTTACAAGTTTACATACTCTTCATAAGCAATAGTAAACTATTTAGTCTTTGATTTGTCTGGGAGTTGGAACTGTTTTCACCAAACCTTTATGATCTTTCCATGATGTGGTGCTTGAGTTTCTTCAGGAGAAATTTCTATAAAAGTTTTGAAATTAGAATTTTTTGGCTCACTTCATTGACTTTATTTTCCCCCCATCTAGAGAGATATAAAAGACTGACAGGACACACCAGAAATGTGAAAACAGGCTGTAAGGTTTGCAGTTTCAGTTGTGAAGTTACAAAAATAAAGTTGATTAGAATAGCATGAAATCTATAAAATAAAAAGTAAAACGTTTATAGGGGAAGTCTAATATGAAACATTTTTAAACAATGTGTTTTATTTACTTTTTATACATTTCCTTTCTCATATTCTTTTGAACTTTTTGAATCTTCTCATATGTTTCCTAATTACATTTGCCTCTATGACTCCTGTCTCTATTTTTTTCCTTAGTACTGAAGGGGCTGATGGTTACTTTTTTTCCCCCCCCCTTTAATAAATAAAGATGCTGTGTCAAGCTTTTCTGGGGAAATATTTGGAGAGGGAAGAAAACAAACAAACAACAGAATTCAAAAATCTCGAATACCCGAGCAGCCCCGTAAAATGCAAGTGGTTAAGGTAATGAGCAAGCGACACATGCCTGTCTATTTAAAACTCTTTGACTGGCAAATCCTGAGACCTGGCAGAATCTATAAATCCTCTCTCTTTGAAGATGATCATTCCTACTATTTGACCCCTTTAAAAGCATCTCGCTTAAGGCTGGCAGGAAATGCGAGCTGTGGCTCTCGCCCATCCCTGCGGCATCGCCTGCCCGCCAGGGCTGCGGCTGGCCCAAACCCTCCTCGGCAGCATTTGCTCGCTAACAGACACGCCATGTTCCCGTGCAGGCACTTTTGTAAGAAATCTTGGTGGGGGGGAAAGCTGTCAGCTGCCTGAGATGAGGTGGCCTTGAGTCTGGAAGCCAGCAGTAACTGGAGTCTTTTTCACCAGAAATCAGAGAAAACTGCTTGTGGTGGTAGCTCCTTGCTGCCACCCATACGACCCCAGTGCTGGCTAGGATTCTCCAGAGGAGCGCGTGGTGCTGGCACCAGCCCAGTGCCTCCAAGAGCTGCTCCCAAGGTGCTGCTGTCCCTTGGCATCTCCAGTGGTCCTGGGGCAGCACCGGTGCTGCACAGCACAGGAGGTGCCTCCAGGGATGCTTGTGTGGACGTAACACCCTTATGGCCCTTTTGGGGAAAATCTGCTCAAATGCTGTGTGCTGACAGCTTTCTCACTTTCACCAGGGAGCCCTACTGGCCTGTTCGCGGTCCAGCGTGCCCCTTTGCTGCAGGGTCTGGCTAAAGGCACAGCTCAGACTGAATGGGGCTCACCAGGAGCCTGTGAGGAGCGGGAGGGCCGCAAGCCCCCGCTCGGCCCACAGCGCTCCAGCCCTGTCTGAGGGGACCGGCTTCCAGTCCTTGTCCCTCTTTGTGCCTGAATCAGGCTCCTGCCGAGCCCGACCGCGGCCCTGCCGTCCCCACTGCGCTGGCAGCTGGGCAGGCGGTGTTCTGTGCAAGCAGTGGTCTCCCCCGCCGCAGCTCACTGCTGAAGTTTCCACAGACGTTCACAGAGCACTTACTGCCTTGTGCTGTGGGAGAGCTGTGGGCTTCGGTGTAGCTCTCCAGCAGACCTCCTCGAAGCAGAGCCTCCTGCCGCTCAGCACATTTCTCACTGCGGAGCCTGTGTCTCAGCAGTGCTGCCCGCCTGGGATGCGGGACCCCCAGTGCCCCCGCCCCAAAACCAGCTCCCGGTCCAGGCACATGCATTGCCCGTGCCTTCCTCAGCACGCCCTGGCTGAGCCCCCAGGCACGGAGCAGTGCCCAGCGCTCGGCGTGGCAGGATTGGCCGTCACGCCCGGCCGTGCCTCGTGCTCCGCCACGCGCCCCACTCGCCCCGAGCATCCTCTGAGGAGCCCTCACGGGCACCGCGCACACAGGTCACCAGCTGCATGCTGCTGAGGGCGCTTATGCCTTCTGGTGTTTTCCTGACTTTTGCAGTGCTATTTATTTCTTTGCTGTCTTAACTCAGGTGTGGGGTTACTTGAGGATTCTCTTTCCTCTTTGCTGTTTCCAATTCAGGTGAGATTTTCTTCAGAATTCACCATTTTAATCTTTGCTCTTCATTTTTTTTTTTGTTCAGCTTAAAGATTTTTGTTTACCAGTTATTATTTACTGACATAGGACTCTACATTTGTCTTCACTCTCTGTGTTAGGAATAATTTTCTTATTTACTCAGTAATGAGTTATTTACTTTTTTTAGCACCCCAAGAAGTCGAGAGTCATTTGATAATGTTTGCTTGCTGTTATTCTTGATTTCAATAGCATCACAGATGAGTTTTTGCATTATGTACCCAGTTCAGGAATATTTCAGTGAAAAGTAATTTTTTTTTTTAATTAAAATTAAAAATTATCCAAAACTTCTCAGATGCTTACATACTTTTGCTGAGCTTAAATATTTCCATCATTAATAAATATTTCATGCGATGCTTTAGACCATGATGTACACATCATTCTTCCTGGACTACTCAAAACATTTAATCTCATACGTGGTTACAGTTTTCAAAAACATACAAATCTGAAATGGAAAAGTATCTTAGGTCTTTTAGAGATCACCCCGCTAGAGGTCAAAAAGCTCTCCTAAGCACTTAAGTAAATATTTTAAGTAATCTTATATTTTTAAGAGTTACAGGAGCTTTTGAAAAAGTTTGTCCTGTATTTCATGAAGGGATACATCAAAGTGACTATCATTGCCCCTTAAAAAACTGCTTTTGATATCCATAGTAAATGAGGTCT
Organism: Chauna torquata; assembly: GCA_013399475.1. Taxonomy (NCBI): domain Eukaryota; kingdom Metazoa; phylum Chordata; class Aves; order Anseriformes; family Anhimidae; genus Chauna; species Chauna torquata. Next base: position 201,408 of record VXAL01011477.1, read on the forward strand.
AGGAAGTTTCAGATCAAGGCATTTGATCCAATCTGAGCTACTTGAGATCTCTAGGACCATTTATTTGGTTTCTATCTGCAATTCTGTCCTGGTATCCCTTTACTGTGAAATTGTATTTAGAAAGAAAAGAGAAGGGGGTGGGGAGAAAAAAAAAAATACAGAGGTTTTACTGAAGAACTTCTGTAAATTCTGGACTAAACCTGACATTCCTTGCAGATACAAAATATGTAGTATTGCCTCAAATGGCAATACAAAATATTAACTCCCTAGTTTTCTGCAAGTATTTTCCTTTTGACATACCTACCACATTCCTGTAGGAGAAGGGGCAATTCTCTGCTTGCAGGTATTGTAAGCATTCCAACAGAATAAGGAGAACAAGCAAAGCAATTGTTTGAACAATAATGAAAGAGCTTCAACATGTGTACTTGATATTGCTACTAAATTGGGGTTCTCTTGAAATGCAGAGTTTTCATTCCCATTAATTACTGTAATGATTAAGATAGCAATCTTCAGTAAGCTTCCATGGAAAACTTTAGATACATCTTTGTTCAAATATCTTTTAAAAATAATAAGCTTCAAAAATTAGAATTCCTAAGGCAAAAGTATCCTCATTGAAATACCTAAGGTATGTTATTACTAGTAAGAATTGTTAAACTTTCTTTACATTTAATTCTAAACAGATTAATAAAATATACTTATTCCATGGAGAGTCTTACACAGATAACTTCCTACAAAGGAATAGGAAAAATTGCCATACCATATTTTCCAAATAATTTGGAATGTTTACTTGATTGTACTTTATGCCATAATTTTAGATGAAGCGGTAACAAATATATTTGAATACATATGAAATTCACCTAGCATTTATTTGTTAAGCTGGTTAAATGCAACCATAAAAATCCAAGCATTTACCTTGTTGTGATTAGACGCAGCAGACACCCTAGAAGGTAAGGCTCAGTGATGTTTCTATGTGCAGTTTAGAAGAAGCCCATGGAGGATTAGGGTGTGTTAAGTCTCTCTTCAGACAGGTGCACAAACACTTCCCCCTTTTAGGTGCTACCTGCTCTTTACTGGACGTTTATTACAAGTCAATGCAATTTCACAAAGCACCTGCATGCAATAAAAACCTATTATATGTGTGAGGCCTTAAGGAAATTAACGGTTCCTCCCTAGGGATGCATATTTTGTTAAGATGTTTATTACAGATGAAGTGGTCCTGGGGTAAAACATTAACAAGTTGTAGAGTGATAAAAGGAATTTTATCATTTCTCAGTGACATAAATAGGAAGAAACCTTTAACTAAATCTATAAAATTCCTGTTTCCTAATGAATTTGCTTTAACTATTTATTAACTGGATGAACTTGTTCAGGCCACGATTTGTTTTTCTTCTTCCTCACTCCTCTTCTTCCCCCTGCCAAAAGCCAAGCAGAAGCAGTCCAGGGTATTGTCTGTTAACTGATGTGAGCTCCACTACCCAGAAAAGAAACTTTACTTCAATATCAGTTTTAAAAAAATTAATAATTCTCCCTTGTGAGTTTAAGGCAGAGCTATAAAACTCAGCTCACTCTTGTAATACTGATTCTAGCGTTAAATATAACCTTAAAATTCTGTATCGTTATAATAATGCTAACTCATACCACATAAATTACAAGTTATATTTTAAGGTTCAGTCTAGCAGTTTTTTTGTTACCATTACAAATGCAAATTCTTTTTTTAACACCGTATTAAATAAGTTTGTCTGTGCACCATTATTAGAGATGAAAGCATAGAATGCTGGCTTTGGACTAAGAATGCTCAATCTAATTGAATTATATGAATGTAGTTAAATGTCTACTTCAGAAAGGCTATATTCACTTTCAAGATTAGTTACTCCAAGAGTTAATGGGCTATTTAAACAACATAGTCCAAGAGCCAAACACAGGTGGGCTGTGTTAATAACTTTATTTAAACCGTTTTTTCCCCTTTTGAGAGGCACAAGCCATCCATTAATGCATTCATTAGAGTTTATGGCATAGTTCTGCTTTTCTCCTAATGACACTATCCAGACTCAAACTTGCTCAGCTAATTTAGCCCAGCTGCCCTTTACCTCTCAGCAACAGGTCTCTTGTTCTTGGCTTATACATGCTGAAGTGTCACGATGATTAGTTTTTGGTCATTGCTACTCTTTGCAATATTCTTTTCTGTATTCTCTGCATTAGAACTTACTTTTCCTTTTTTTTTTTTCTCCTGCTGAAAAGTTTGTGTAAAGCAGCTGTTGGAAAGGGCATGGCAGCATAGAGGCATCACCATGCTTGCTGCAGTGTTGCATTCCAATGTGATTGAACATAGTGGTTTATTACTTTACTCTGACCAAACAAGCTCACAGGTTTTAATACCCAGTTCTGCTGAAGGTATGTGCAGCAGTTCCTTGCAAGTGCAGCATCTAAGCTTTGCCTTTTCAGTTTTAAATCCAATCCAAAAATGTTTTTTACTGATGTCATTACAGTTGTAAAATATATAACTGAGGACAGAAGTGCATATTTCTTTCAGTAGCTACAATGCAGGTAACCTGTATGTGTTTAGTAATGAATTCCCCAGGTACCAATGAACATCACAATTAATAAGAATGACCAGCGTGTCACTCAAAAATTAGCAGCCAGGAACTATGTGAATGAATTAGAATCTGCGTGGTCAGCTGCTGACATTGGCAGGGTTTTTTTGGAATATTTTATCAGTTTTGGGTCAGCATGCCTGATATTCTTAGGACTTCTGTGTTAGCTGTTGACTTCCAGTCTGAAATATTGCCTCTGCCTTGTACAAATAGTGAGAGTTGTCTTAACCATTATCAGATACTGGTATCTGTCCCAGTCTCCTTCAGGAAGGATCAAAATGTCAGTGAACTCAAATGACTGTAGGGATGAGCATTTGTTGATACTTGCTAACAGATGTATTTGCAAGGACTAACGGCTTAGAACATTTCTGTACCTTCACCTAGAGATAGGAGTACAACTTTCATGGGTGTACAGTATGCTGCTGATACAAAATATTTCTACTTTCTCATGTATCAACAGTTTGAATGATTTCTACTGACTCATACTGCAGAACTTCTACATGTAGAAACCACTGTGGTAAGGCATTTCCTTTTATTAATCTGGTAAGGTGGCACGTGCACTTCTGACACCATATAAATAATGATGTACATTGCCTGCCAGATCACTTTATGTGGTACCTGGTCCCAAGAGCTGCTGCTGGGTGATTCTGTCTGGTCACACTGCTCATGCTTTGCAGGTTCACCTTGGCACCCGCAGATGGGGCAGTGCAGGCTGGGACAGGCTGCAGGTGAACTCGGGCTAGATAGGCATCTTGCTAGCCCACCATCTGAGAGGCACTGAGCTTTCTTAAGGTTCACCTGACTTTGTGTATTGTTGTGCTGTGACACAGGCAGCACACAGCTCCCTCCCAAAGCAGGGGTACACTTTGCCTATGCAATGGTCTCCCAAGAGGAACAGAGAGAATGCTTCATATACCTTGGTGACACCGTGCAGGGCCTGGGGCTGGGCTGCCATGGGCTGCTGATTGAGTCATGGGGTGGACAGGTACCTGTGCCCACATTCCAGCTCCCCTCCATCTCCAGCATCTGCATCCATCTGCTACAGGAGAGTGGTAAGAGGGGAGCCATCAATGTGGGAGGTGCACAAGTCCTCGCATCCAGCCCAAATGCATGCCCGTGTTGGAGGAGCTCACTGCCCAACAGTACTGCACATTTAGTGCACATTCTCAGCCAGCCAGGACACAGGTAGGGTGGGAGCGGATGGGGAGACCACCACTGAGGTGGCTTTGACTCTTCCAGCCACCTGGTCTGGGTGAGGAGGTGCTGGCAGCTCAGCCCTGGTGTATTTGAGGATGATGCCCTCTCAGGCAGGACCCTTCTGTTAACAGTGCTACTGCCCCATGCCCCAGCTCTGGCCTTGCACTGGCAGGTAAAGGAGTTCCAGGTGCTGCTGGAGACAGGGGCAGGCATCCTCACTTTCCCACCCTTCCCTCTTCATAGACCATGTGCCATGAGGAGATCACAGCCAAAGTGGTTGCTAGCAAGGTTTTGTGGATTCAGCTCCTCCTCTTGGAACAATTTTAAAAAAAGGA
>VXAL01011477.1:205540-234524 GCA_013399475.1 Chauna torquata
GTTTTCTCTGGCATTGTCCTTAAGCTTCCCCTCTGTAGCAGCTTTCCCAGGTGATCAGTGGGGCACAGGGCTCTGGGGTTCTTTACTATTCACCACAAGCCACGGAGTTAGAGACAGTGAGATGGTGGGGCCTCACAGCTGTTGGGTAAAGCCATTGCCTGCAGGTCCCTTCTGGAAGAGATGGAGACCACCGCTGAGCTCCAGGAGCATGTGCACTACTGCCCCAGCGTAGGCAGGGCTTCACAGAACTGCAGCCACCCAGAAGGAGAAGGAGGAAGCGTGTGAATCAGACTGGTGTCCCAAACTGGCCTAGTTCAGTCAGCACTGGGACATGTTCAAGGTGTTGTCTAAGATCTACACATGAGAGAAGAATGCAAACACTTTGCCTTAGTGGATGAGGGGAGTAGGAGACTTTGTTTGTATTTGACTTTATTCATTATAACTAAAGCTAAAGGCTAGTGTGGAAAAATATAAACCAGAGAAAAGTTTGCCAGGTCCCCTAAGTCCTCTGTTCAGTGCTCGCCTACCTCTGTCCATCCATTGCTGCACCAAATGGCTCTTCTGAGGCAGAAAAGCAAGTACCTGAATGCCAAGTATTTTCTGCCATGAGTAAGTTTAAATGGCTGGTGGAAGGAGGTCTTTAAAGAGTAGGGAAGGGCAGGAAAGATGGCTGCAAGGAGAACCAGGAACCTCAAGAGTTGCATGCTGGCACTCACATCTGCATCCACGCATTTCTAGGAAGCTTTGTGCCCAGGGACCCAGGTCTTGCCTGCTGTGTCGAATGCAAAATAAGTGACAGGGTATTTTATTTTTCTCATTCCTTTGTGCATCCCAAGAGAGACAGAAATATTTTCACTTGTGGTGAGAGCTGATCTGAGGCCAAGACCCTGCAGTGAGTCTGGGAGCTGAAGCAGATGAGTAACCCAGCACGACATGCTTCCCAGGAAGAGCTGCTCAGGTGCAGGCTCCTTAGCCCAGCCATCTGTCTGCTGGATACTTCTTGCAGTCCTGCTGTGTGTCTTAGCAGGGCAGACCTTCCTCAGTCACGGGAGTTTCTGCTCCGCACTGCTGGCAGAGCGCAAATTCCTGCGCCAGGACATCCATCCCTGCTGCCCTGAGCAGGCCAGGACCCCCATGCCACTCGGTGCATTGGTGGACCTGCTGCCTGTAGCCAGTGATCCAGCACTGACCACAGCTGGGCCATCATGGAGCCTGGGAGAGCCTGAAGCCCTCCTATAAATCGTGTGCTGATTCCTAACATGATATAGGGTGAAGCATTGTGTAATAACATGCATCTTACAGTTCATTAGAGGGCTTCTTCTGAGGCTGCAAAAGCAATGAATGGAGAAGGAGAGAAGCAAGGTTTGAACGTGCATAAATCTCCCTGCATACTGCTCATATATCACAACCTGTAAACCTGCTAGGGAAGGAAACTTCACCTTAAACACAAATGAATTGAACATTTTCCATACATCTTCATTTTGGGTGGTCTTAATTTTGTCTTTGATTTACCATGATTTTTAATTTTTATTCTGGAAAATTGTTCTGTGCTGCTCGTAACTCATTCCCAGTCCCTTTTCATCCTCTGTCCTGGGGCTCCACCTGCATGGAGGAATGTCCATGCAGGTGTGAGATGTTTAAAGGAAAAGTTTCGGGTGAAGAAGTAATGACTTTATTTTACCTTTGTGTAGGAACTGAAGGTAGGATCAGAAGTTCTCAGCTGTGTTTTTATCATGTATGTGTACTGGTGAGTGGTCACTGTGGCAGTGCGGGACAGAGCAGGGGGCAGTGCGCGGCGCCTGCCCTCCCCAGCCTGCTGTGTCCCGCGCACTCACGAGGGATGCCACTCCTCCAAGGCCACGCAAGCGTGGCATGGGGAGGCTGCAGGTCATCCTTGCTGCACCCTTCCGTGCCGTCAGACCCCCTCCTCCACCACCCGGGCACTGGTGGGGGTAGGCAGCGGGCTGGGGCCACCCCCCGCAGCAAGAGAGCTGCTTGCGCAGGTCAGCGCTGCACCTCTGCAAGGCACAGCGCGTTTATGCAAGGCCTAAAGCGATGCTAACAGGGCTATGAAAGATCTCTGGCTGGTGACAGCATCTGTTGGTGGCAGCCCAGGCACTGCCCTGCTCCTGACGTCCGAGGGAGTTGCAGGGAGCTGCCCCTTAGGCCCCCGGTTCTGAACATGGGAGAGAAAGCGCCCTCAGGCAGGGGTGCTCCCCAGACACCAGTCCCAGAGGAAGCCCAACAAGCCGAGGCTGGTAGTTCGTGATTGTATGGAAGCAAAGCCGCTCTGCCAGCAAGGGGGGTGCCTTTCATTCAGCCGAGCTCAGGGGCTTCCAGCTCAGCTGCGTCTGCCAGGAGCCAGTGAGGCCATGGGCACCTTCCAGAGCAGGCACTTCGTGGAACTCCCGCGGCCAGCGAGGTGACCTCCTGCAGCAGTGCTGTCATCGCAGACCAGGAGCCAGCACCGTAGCTGCCACGATGGCCTCGTAGAATGAGTGCAGTGCACCCTGGCCACGACAAGAGCAGATCCCCTGGTGATCTGTCATCCATGAGTTCTTCTGCAATGCACTCTCCATAATTTCCACTAGGCAGAAGTTTGAAGTTTTTCCCTTTTCAGTACTTTGGTGTGAACTGCTTTATTACTCAGAGAAGCTTGCCTGGCATCAGGAACAGAGAGTTGTACTGCTGATGCTGCTATGATGCAAACCATCTGAAAGCAATTGCAGCACAAGTCAGGTTTTGTCACCCTGCCCAGTTAACGAGTTTATCCATGTGCTGGGATCCCTGTTTCTAGCAATGAGAGAGAGACTGTGTAATTTTGCTGACTTTCAGAATTGCTGTGAGTTGTGCCAGCGTAGATGATGCTCTCAGCTGGAGCACACGGGTGAAAGGTATGAGGTTACCCAGCTATGCTGGTCAAGCCCTTAATGACAACCCAAGCAGTTGCTTCTAAAGCTGCCTTTATAACAGCAGTTCAAGCGCTATTCAGAAATCAGAAATTATTTTGTAATTAGCACCTGGGATAGACATTCAGCTGGGAATCATTGCTTCGTCATACAGCTCTCCCTGCAGCTGGAGTGGCAAGCAAATATGCTGTGTGAGCCACCAGCTGGGGTGGCCTTTCCTGGTTGTCTGTCTTCCACTGCACTGGGCTGCGAGCATCCCTGCCGGCCAGCCATATCTGTCCTGCAGAGTTTAACTGCAGTCCATTTTAACACTTGCAGAATCATCTCTAATAAGTCAAAGATAGAAATCAGAAATAAATACTGTGGGAGGGTTACTTGCTTCAGCTATAAGGCAGCACAGTCTACAGCAGAGCAAAGGATGTCAGTGGTAGGGCATCTGTTCCTCTGTAAATTCTGTTTGTAAATGTTTGTGATCTATGAATCAATGATTGGATGAGGTCAAAATGTTGTTTACTGTTGCCATTATGCTATTTTAATATTTAGTGTATTTCACAGTATTTACTGGCATAGCTACATGTGTATGCTGGAGAGCTGGCCACGCTGGAGTTGTCAGTGGTTTGAGGGAAGGTGCTGGCAGCTGACAGCCCCTCTCTGGCACCAGAGGCTGCCCAGTGTTCATGCTTGCTCCCTTACAGGAAAGGGAGGGAAGGACGGCAGCATGAGGCTTGGTAGGCTCACAGGCAGATTTGTGCCTCTAAGTGTTTATGAATGAAATTCAGTGCTGCACTTCTGTAGACATTCTGCAGACAGTCATGTCCTCATATTAATCAATATTCCTGAGGTCAGACGTGCTGTCTGGTATGCATGCCTGGCAGCGGGCCTGCCTGCTCCCCCTTGCTCGCACAGCTGCTCTGCTGTGGGTTGGCTTCCAGGCGAGCTCTCAAGCGCTGGACACCAGCATTTTGTGACTCTGAGAGTCTGATGAGGTTTCCAGCAGTGAGAAGTGAGGTGCCAGGCAGGGTCACCTTAGAAAGCACTCATCTCCTGCTGTCCTGCTGCTGGAAGTTGCTGTTGACCCCAGCACCTGTTTACTGAGCCTCTCGCCTACTTACTGCCAGGTATCACTCTCCCCACAGCATGAGGAAGGGGGCCTTGGGGTGGCCTGACCCACAGTGGTGGCAGAGGTCAGTGGTAGCAAGGTGGGGCAGGAGGTAACGAAGGAGCAGCAACCCCAGGGAAAAGTGCAAGGTAGCTGAATGAGCGTTGTGCATTTCATGTGACTTCGCCCTCTTGCAGAGCCTCTGTGTTACTAACCTCGTGCTTAAACCGACTGCATTCTCCATGCAGCTGTTCAGAGCAGCACGCCATGTCACTTTTTATGCCGGATACCTCTGTCCTCACTACAGAGTAGCAAGGAATGTTGCACTGAGAGGCGGAGGTGAAATCAGCATGAGCAGAGCCCCTGCAAGGTTAATCCAAGCAGCAGAGCAGAAGAACAGTATTAACACATGAACTAAAGCGCACTCTGCCCCACCACAGGCAGGAGTGAGGAGCGGAGCACTGGGGCGGGCGAGCTGCCCTGGCCTCAGCCCAGCGAGCACAGCGACGTGACCGCTGCTGGTGCGGCCGAGTCGCGGGGCTGTGCCTGCTCTCGCCCTGGAGGGCACGGGGTGGGCAGCGGCTGATTTCTGTTTGTCAAATGACAAACGCGTGTAATTTTATGGCTCCCTACACCCAGAATTCCATCCGAGCCTGGACCCGTGAGCCCGCACAGCTGGATGCCAGGGTCGTGCGTGGGGAGAAACCAGGGTCGTGCGTGGGGAGAAACCAGGGTCGTGCGTGGGGAGACCCCAGCTCTGGCTTAAGCCCAAAGTTCTCATTCCTCCATCTTTATGACTACGGGGATAGTTCTATAAGCTTCTAGCATGAGGTTTGTGGTAAAAGGTAATCTACTTCTGCCTCTGTCCAATGATACAATGGTGCTCTCTGACATACTGTAAAGTGACTTGACATTGCACTTGCTCTGTATTAGCTTTCGTGAAGTAACAAACTTTTCACTAGCAATACGCAAGCTTTTTATACATTCATAAAAGAAAATTAGAGTTGTTGTTTTTTTTTTTAAACTTCTGTGCCAGAATGACACATTGCAGGCTACAGGTATCATTACCAGGGATTCCCAGCAATCCTTTTCTGTTTTTCATGGCTTCTTCATTTGATGATTTTTGGCAGGCTTTATGTAGGCAAGTGAGTTCCCTATGTTTTCTGCGATAATCTAATGATTAATAAATGCTCTCAGCAGGTCTGAACGTGAAAACTCACTCTGCAGAAAGGAGAGCTGGGTCCAACAGGCATCTACAACATATCTGGATGAATTGGAGCAGGATGTTAAAACTGTAACATCTTATGACCTTAACACTTTCATCTGCAGTAGCAGTGAAAGAGTTAATGCATTAGTTAAAATGATTTTTAGCATGGGTCTGAACTGGTGCTGACAATCCATTATTCATAACTCCTCAGAAACTTGTAGCTTAATTCTTTTCTTTTTCTTTCATGATTTACAGAATATTACAACAACTGTAAGCACTTTGCAGTTGGATTTTTATTGCATACTCCAAAGTGAAGAGTTATGATTCAGGATTCATGATGAGTAAATGTGTTCTGGTGTTTGTACATCCTTTTCATCTTCTCTGCCCCCATCTATAGCTTACCCCTTGCTCAGAGCAGGGAACTGCCGCGTGTAGGAGCAAGCAGGGCAGAAGCAGCTTTGCCATTGCACTTAAGAGGTGAAATGCCACAGGTGCACATGGAGTAGGAGGTACTGCACTCCACCCAGAGCAGCCAGCTGTGGATGTGAGAGCTCCTTGCGCATCCCAGCAAGTCAGTACATAGACTTGTGGGGCATCTTAGCAGTGCTGGGACAAAGGATGAGCACAGCAATGGGTCCAACCCAGCATTTTTCACAGATGTCTGTATTGCCATTGCACTGCACCCCAAACACCAGATGAGCCCAGGTAGTGGTGGATGTGAGCCTTGAGCGGGCCCCCACTTGATTTGAGTTTGAGGTGAATGTCCTGTTCTCACTGAGGCACAGGCTGCTGGGAGGAGCAAGTTTTGGGACTGGCTTGAGACTGGAAAGTTCCCTCCTGCAGCACTGTGCACCAGGGCATGCCAGCATCCTGCCCCACGTCAGTCTCACAGAGCAGCTACTTGTTTATGCTCCAATTAGCTCACTGAAGAAGATAATTGCAAAAAATTTAAGGTACTTACAATTCAGAAACACCTCCCTCAAAGGGGGCTTGCAGTCATGTCTTTGAGGGCTATGGTGGCGAACATAGTTAAGGGGTCCATTGTCCAAAAAGCATTTGGGTGCCTCTCCTGCAGCTCTCTATGGCTCTGGAAGGACAACTGCAACAAGGGATAATTTTTCATTATGGACAAGAGAATTATGAGGTACAAACGAGTGCACCCAAGAAGATTAATAAATTACTCAGGATTAGCTTCAGTGATGGGTAGATCTGCTGTGTGCAGCGTTAGCCTGGCAGGACAGACAGGATCCTGCGCAGTGTTTGTCACAGATCAGAAACACTAGCCCTTTGACAGATGCCACGTAGATCTTCATTTCCAAATTCACCCATCTGAGAAACATCTGTGTGCTTAGGCTGGCAAATCTCAAGGAATGTTCTGCCAAGCAGTCTGCTTCCGCTTTTATAGCTCTGTAATCCTCGCTTGAGATTCCTCCTTTAAAAAGAATAGATGTGTGTGCAGCTCTTCAGGAAAACTGTGTAGGTCCAGGAGAAGTCTGTGAAGAAAAGATTCATGGTATGATCAAAAAGCACCCAGGCCTTTTACAGACAGGGCTCAATAGGTGCTTTGAACAGTTATAAATAACAGCAAGGAGGAGGGAACAGATTAAAGAGCCGAGTGTGAAGGGCTGTGCTAGGCACAGCCGTGACGCTTGCTCGCTGCTCTTGCACAGCAAGATGGCCCTGGGGCCACAGCAGGGTCGTGCCCAAGCAGAAGCATTGCCCAACGCAGGAGGACAACGCGGGCTGTGATACCGTAGCTGTTCGTCAGGCTGAACCACAGAAAGGTTCAGGGCTTGGCTTAGGCACCTGATGTTCACAGACTGCAGGATTGTCCCTGAAAATCCCACCTCAAAATGAGCTTCCGTGTGGAATTTGCAGTGGTTTGGTCATCCAGCATATGACACAAATGCTTAGTAAACAGAGCTGTTAGTGTTTCTTCCCCACATTGGTCTACTGGCCTGCAAAATTAAACAGCCGCTTGAAGTACTGAAACCACCAGGAGCTTTGTCTTATGCATGTTAAATCCTCGTTCCAGCTATCCCAGTTCATTCATTCCAATTTTGTGGCATCCCAAGGCAGCATACCCCGCTGCAAAGAGAACTCTGAGACTGCTGGTTGGATACACAGTCCCGGAGCCTGCAGCCTGCTACACTGGTATTTGCACTGTTTGCAGATTGCTGTTCTATTATTTTGGGAAGAAATATTTCAGCTTCTTTTGCTAATAAATAGAAGGAAAAGTAAGGGACAGAAGAGAAAATGGGAGAAAATAAGCAGTACAGGGAAGCTATACCCAGTCAGCATGTAGCTTCATTCTGTTCCGGCTGTCCTTGAGGAAGGTCTGTGTGGATGCAACACAGATGCTTCTCTCATTGGTTTAGTATCAGTTTGGTTCAGTTTTCTTCAGCAACATTTATGCTGCTGACAGATTATGCCTGGACACCCTCCCACCAGCAGGAGGACTGTACAGACACACTCCCAAGAATGTCACAGAGCATTAAGTATCAAACACTGTTTTGCTCTTCATCCATTTCTATTTTGTTCCTTCCCTACAAGGTTTCCCTTTGCCATTAAACTGCATGAAGGAAACCCGTTCAGTTTTATATAGCTTCCCTCTGTGCATTACCCCATCTTGCCAGACAGGCCTCCTAGAAGAAACTTGGTTTTCCCTGTGGCTTGGCAGAAGGAGAAGCATTCTCAACAGCAAATGTGCATCTTGGTGGCACTTGGAACCACCGGTCTGTCTCCAAGCTGGGCTTCTCCCACCAGGAGTGATAGCACTCGCATCCTGGTGAGCTCTGCTGCCTCGGTACTCGCTATCTGCAGTCTGGGACAGAGATATGGGGAGGTTAAACTCTCTCTGGCTGTGTCCGGTGGTGACTCCCAGTAATATTGTAAATGATACCCAAAGCTGGAAGCACAGTGAGGCGCAGCCAACAGTACTTGGGGTACAACAGGAGTGCTGGCACGGGGTTCTGCCCAGAGACTGTTCTGACTGTCCTCATAATGGCATTCCCCACCCAGCAGGGATTTGAAGATCTCGGCAGCTGTTTCATTAACATTAAAATCGCCCATCTGTGGAGGTACTGCAATCATTACTGATGCAAGGGGTTTTTGGAGGACTGGTGTTTCTGAATGCAGCTGGGTTTGGCATAAAGTGTATTCCTCTGCAAGGCCTGTGCCTGCTGCGCTTGTCTTACAAACCCACACTTCTAGGCAGAAAGGCACTTGAAGTACTGAAAAGTCCTTTGCCAGAAACTCCTGTTTCTCTCAGAGCTGTGGACAAGCGAGGGGAGCGAGGCTGTGGGAGCTGCAGCCCGAGAGGTTCAGCAGCAGGGAGGTGGTGGTACAGCAGGCACAGCAATGGGACGCGCCGGGACGGCCACAAGCTGGCTGAAGTGGGCACACGCTCACGGGGCTGCCGGTTCCCTGCACAGCCCTGAGAAACTCTCCGGCAGGATGATGGGCTCCTGCAGGATGATCCCAAGTCCCACCTTTGTACACAGTTATGTTTTCAGTGGCATTCTGTTTCCTTCCAGTCTCTGCTGTCTCTGTTAAGTACGCTGGTTGGTTTTCTGCAGAGGTGCAGCCAGCTCTGCTCCCTCTGCCCTGGTTACTCTTTGCGGCATGGCCACATCTCTGTGCTTCCCCCCTCCACATCCACCCCTGCCCTCAGCACAGGCCTGGGCTCCTTTCCTTTGCTCCCCAGTTTTCTTCCTTCTGTTGCTTCTATAAATTATGCATATGCAGAGGAGGATATCTGGTGCTGGTCCGACAGGCATGGGGTCCGCCCATGCTGGCAGCACTGCTGGGCTGGCGCTGGGCATGGGCATGGGCACATCGTGGTGCCGAGAGCCTCCTGATGGAGGCGAGCAGGGAACAAGGGGCCCCGGTAGGCTGGAGCAGGGTACAGCCAGGGTCTGAGCGGTTGCTGACCCACTCTGCTGTCAGGGGCTTTGGCTGGTGCTGATGAAAGCCAGGAAGCTGTTTTGGGACAGCTGCCAGAGACCAAGTCTTCTTCCCTGCTGCTTTCTTTCAAAAGGCAGCTGGAAAAGCCCTGAGAGGTGGCTCTGCAGGCTCTGCTTCCTTCTGTGCTGTGCAGGGCAGCCTGCCCAGCTTCCTGCCTGGTGCGTCCTGGCAGTCCTTGTCCCCCAGCCTTGGTGACCCTGGGACTGCCACCATCAGAAGCACAGGACAGGTTGGCAGGGGTGCAGGGAGGCATGGCCAGGGCAGTGGGCACAGGGTATAGCATCACAGCTGTATAGCTGACCCTGCTCTTGGGGCAGGGGGGAGTCTCCACTGAAAATGAGATGTTATTTAATTTTTCAGAAGGGTGCTGGAGTGTGTTTGAGTTAGAAAGCAAGAGAGAAATGAAGCAGAAGAGAGAAAGGATGAACACTAGCATGTAACAGTTGCCTTTGAAGCATTCAGTATGTGCCAAGACGACCTCTCCTGCTCCTGAGGTTCAGGTGCCTCAGGGATCCCAAGCCCTCTCCATCTCTCTGGCCACAGCTGCGAAGCCACTTCTGTCCTGGAAACTGCCTATGCCCCTGCCCTGGTGGCTGCAGTTCTGGAGAGCATGAGCAAGGCAGGGCTGCCTGCAAGTGGAGGGGAGAGGGGCAGCAGGAGCCTGGGGAGCAGGACTCCTTTTTCCAATGCAGGGGTAATTCTCCATGCGTTTGTCCTCATGTGCAATGAAATGTAGCACTTGCATGATCTGAGGGAGAACTGAGCCCTTGTGACAAGTATTAAGCTACCCTCAATTTTCCATCAGTGCTTTTTATTAGAAAGCTAATTATGCAGCACTGCAGGACACAAAAATGAAGAAAAGCACATCAGCAGAACACCCAACTGCAGCCTAGACATGTGAAGCAAACTGTGCATATGTGAGAAGGGGGACAGGTGGGAGAAGGAGGCTTCAGCAAGTATACTCCCACCAGCCAGAGGAGGTACTTATTTAACCACATGCACCTTTTCCAAGCAGCCTCTACTTTTGGCATGTAGCATTTTGGGACTCCAGAAGTTATTTTTGGAACCTAATTCCTAGTTATGCTAACAGCCCAATAGCAATTACACAACAGATCAGACAGCTGTTGGTATTTAAGTGTTAAGAGCAAATGCTGCTACCAATGTCCATCCTCCCTCTGGGAGCAGCGGGTGCCAGGTACTCGGAGCAGCCCCTCGGGCTGGGTGCTGGCTCAGTCCCTAGGAACCGCAGGGACGATGCTCACGCAGAGGATGAAGGCCCGCGGGGAAGAGATGTGAGCAAATGCGCAGGTATCACTTCCATGTGCTCTTGATCAGGTTTGTGATCATTTCCTGTGTCCCTGCTTTTCTTTGTCCTCTTGGCAGCCTGCAGGTGAATTCTCTCAGTACCGCATCTCTTCCTTGGTCTTTTGTGTGTGCGTGCCTCCACTCCTTTTGGAGTCACGGCTCCTGTGCTAGTTATAAAACAGGGCCCGTTTCCCCTAGGGGATTTTGAATTTGGAGCAATTCTGGGAAGAGAGGAGTCTGTATTTTCCATACATAATCCACAGCAGTCACTAGGGTTTTTTATGCTTTTGGGTTTTGTTCTATTTTGAGAGAAACCTTTGGAGAAGTATTAATAGCCTAAGGGCTGCCCCAATTTTTTCCATTTGTGCAGGCAAAAGAATATTGATGAGGATGGGCAGAGACACCCACAACACCCTCAGGGCTAAAGATTTTTCATAGGAAATTGTTGTTTTCAGACAGATAAAAGCAGATCCCTTTCATTTTTTTGTAAGTGCATGCAAGGAAACAAAAATAGCTGTTCAGGTGCACTAATATTTTCCCTTTGGATCCAGGGTCTGTCTTGGTGGAGCTTGCTGTCAACTAGTTTAAGTGAGATTCTAAAAAAGAACAGGAACATGTTTTGTTTTTCAAAAGATATCCCCCGAGAGCCGGGCCCAGCGAACTACTGGTGCAGCAGGCTTTGGGTTGCTCCCAGCGGGCACAGAGGGCGATGCTCAGCGGTGGTGGGTCCAGCCCCCCTGGAGGTGCGTGGCTGCAGTGGTGGCTTTGCAGGGCTTTGTCTTGGCCCACCCTGCACCCCGCAGCCTTTGCCCTGGGCTGCATCACCACGGTGCTGGGGAAACCTCACCTCATCTCCCTGTCCACATCTGGACATCTACTCCATGTTATTTTTTTTTCCCTCCTGCCAACAAGGAAGGCAGTGTATTTTCTTGACATTTGAGGGCATGATTTATAAACAACCGTTAATGTGCCTTTAACCTCTTTTTTCATTGTTTAAATTTCAAATTTTTGGATGCAAACTCCTTAAATCAGTTCAATATGCTCTGAAGGGCCTTGCTAGAATTTGACTTGAATTGCTTCCAAATGGAAACACTTACAACACACACACACACACACACACAAAAAAGCACGTCAGTGATTTTAATTGACTCTACACTGTGCATATACTCTTAAATAATTGAAGTGTTTCCAATACTTATAGATGCTTTGATTTGGCAGTGATTTGGGTACAGGCATAAAAAAGGCAGAATATAGAAGTGTTATGCCTAGTGTTTCACAAGGGATTCACTCTAGATTTAATTGGGATTCCTGTAAAGCCATGCAGAACTTTGGCAGTGAAACTGGAAACCAGGTGAGCTTCGCGGTGAACCAGAGTGAGTTTTGGTATGACCTGAATGGCTTTGAGGTTTTGGATGCAAACCAGGCAAAATTCTCTGATTTCACCTGATCCTTCTTTCGGATTTTGAGGTTAATTTTTAGCTTGATGCACATAACCAAATCTGAGGGCTCTGAACACAAGCCCAAAGTTACATAAATCCTTGCAGCGTAGAAACAGAGGGGATGTCCCTGTTTTGGGGCCTGTTGGAATGAGGCAGATTCAAAACTGGTCATCTGAGGACTGGGCTGTTCCTCCCTGGAGGACCTGCGATGTTCTGAGGTGCTCTGCTGGCTTGAGCTGCCCTTGGGTTGGCTTCTGCACCAAATCACAACAGACTGGTGATGTATTTCTTCACTGTCACGCGGCAGCTCAGCACGAGCCTGAGTTCTGGTTGCAAACAAGAAAAAAGTCACCAAGAGAATGGAAAATCCACACCTAAACACCATAAAACTGCAAGATTTGCTCTCATGAAGTTTTACTGAAGTGAATTCCTCTTAATCCATCTAATATAAAATTTCACAGGTGTGACTTTTATTCAAGTAGTATTGCAACCGTAAGAGAAACAAGGTTTCTTGTGCAAAAGCTGCTTTGCTGTGCAATAAGCGTGCCTACCCAGCGCCGCCTCACAGGACAGGCAGCTGCTCAGGGTCTGGAGGGGCCCCTGGAGTAGCAGGGGCAGTGGTGGGTGCCCAGTCGGGGAGCTGGGGCAGACCCCATGCACCAGCTGGAAAGGTCCCGGCCAGGGCTCCGTGGGCCAGCTGCCTGCTTCTCATCGGTTCTTCCATCCGGTGACGCTGGCAGCGTGCGGTTGTCACCTGCTGCCAAGAGTTCAAAGGACCAAACTGGTCCCCATAGAGACTTACAGCGGTCAAGGACAACTCAGTTTGTAGGCACCATGAGAGGGTGGCTGGCTCAATGGCTGGCTAAACTTTTCTATACTTCCATGAGGAAAAATGTCATATCCTCATGCGTCTTTTAAAACCACGTGATTTAGATCTTATTCCTGTTCTCATGGCACCCGGAGTGGTCCAATGTGCTCTCCTCCATGCACCAACAAAGACACAACTGGAAAATTCAAAAACCAGAAAAGCATGGGGCTCCCTGCTAGTGTGTGTTTGAACTCCTTGTAACAGAAAGGCACCAACACAGCTACCAAAGCTAATACTCAAAAATTCACTTTCGTGATAGCTTAAGCATTCTAGTTGTGTACCGGCAGGATCTGAAATGTCTCACTTTTTTTTCTGCTTGTATTTATTAGATGTTCATCTGAGTTTTCTTATTTTCCCCAAAGAAGGAAGTGGTGGTTTAGTAGTACAAACACTGTGAGCACGCTAAAGAAATGCCAAAAACATTTCAAACACATGTGTGATCTGTGTTAGTTTAGGCTCATCTTGAAGCATGGCAGGATCCTGCTCAGGGCAGTACCAGGGCCTACGTGTCATCTTCTTGAGTTTTTCCCTTGCACACTGAATTTAATAGAAGCTACCCGAGCTTCTCATGCTCCACGCTTCCCCAGCACCAGGCTGGCGGCTGCTCGCGGGCAGGGGAAGCGCCTCCAGCGCAGTTTGTCCCCTCCAGCCCCGACTGTGCGAGGCGTCACAGAACAGAATTGGCCGTTCAGCTTACATCTGATGCTGTAAAACTGCATTGTAACTACAGCCTACTGCCTAATTTTTCATGCATCTAGTTAAAGTTTTAAATATTTACAGAGGCATGGAATTACAGATGTAAAATAAATGATCTCTGTGGGTCTGGCCTATGTTCCTACATTTAGATGAGAAAACACAAGTAGCTGGAAGTTCTTTTTCAGGAATTTTAATATCTTAAGGTGGGAGAGGCATCTGCAGAGTTAAATAGTTAGGAAGGACAAGTTACTTTCAAGTCTCATTATGAGAAAATGTAGTCCTAGGTTAGGTTGCAGTTTGTTCCTGGCAACGTCAGTTTTTCTGGGACAAGAGTAGAAGCCTGAATCAGTATTAAAGGGAATCAAAGAGAAAAGGTTTTTTATTTTGTTTTATTCCATCATTGTAAAAGGCTGCTTTTGTTTTATTCTATCTGTTCCTTTGATTTTTAAAAATCTCAGATGTGGAAATCCAAATTCCAGGCCAAATTCTGCCTGTCACAACTTATTTCATACAACATTCTTTTCAGTAGGTTTCTAGTGTGCATAAAATAAGCAAAGTTTGGCTCCAAAAGTGTATTTACTACACAAAACCATAGAATCTTCAATGGCATAGTAATTTCCTTCTCATCTTATTGCAACACTTTGTATCACAATCCATGTTTAGCATCCCACTACTAGTCTGTATGTTCAGATTTCAAACAGATTTACCAATGCCACCAGAACCCAAATGACCAGACAGCAGAGGAATTTAGCCCACCATAACAGACTAAAACATTTCTTTCCAGATACAAAGTGGGTCTGCTGTTTCGACAGCATGCAATATCCATTTCTAGAGTGCATGTTGGCTGCATGGTGGCATGCACGCTGTACTGCATGGAACAAAGGCATCTCATAGGTTCTTCCATTCTTTCTGGCTAGAAAGAAGACCCTAGGCCTGCTATACCTTAGCAAAACATACACATACGTCGATTTTCCAGACCAAAGTCAGAAACACCACCTGTTCCTGCAACAATTAGTTCATTAGATTTCATAGCACACTGATACATGTTGTTCAGTCTTTTCATGTCCGCAAGGAGTCTGCAAACCAAACAATCAGAAAAGTGTGCAGGCGGAGAAGATCATCCCCTGGCATGCAAACTATGCACACAGGGGGAAGATGCAGAGGAAAAAGAAAAAGGCTGGAATTTCCAGTGACTGCAAGTTGTGCTGCCCAGAGCATGTCACGCAGGATGAGTGGACTAATGAAGCACAGAGCACGCAGCCACACTTTGTGGGGTGCAGGCAGTAACCTCATCCTCTCACCCACACGTTGGCTGCATGTCATCATCTATGACTACATCATCAGAGCTTCTGAGGCAGAAAAAATTGGGTTTTGTGCTCCTTTTATTTCCTGTTGTTCTTGTGACTCTGTGCATTTCCTCTCTCCCCACCCTCAAGGTCAGATCCTAACAAGGATTAGGATGGATAAAGGGCACAGCTCAGGCTGATTGGGGCAGCACCAACCAAACTAGTTAAAGACGCTGACCTTTCTGCAGTAGTGGCAAGACAAACTGTAGACAAATAAAGACAAACTTTCCTCCAGCCTCAGAAGAGAATTGCATTTGAAGCTTGAGAGCATCCTGCAGGCATGTGCATGGCAGAAGCCTGAGTTCCTGCAAGACCCTGGCCCTGCAGGAGGGAGCCTGCAGCCCTGGGCTGTCTGGGCAGGGCGCAGCAGGGGGACAGCCCCAAGCACCTCTGTCCCAGCTGCAAGCCCTGCCTTCGGTGGTTTGCCTGTTGACTCTTGCTGCCCACCACACTGAGTAGCTTTTCCCTATGACTTAATTGCCTCAGTGTGTCCTTCTGTTTCCTGAGCTTCAAGAACAGTGGAACAGTCTGAATTTGGCCAGGAATTAATAGATACTGAAGCGTCTCTGCTCTAGCAGTTGACATGTTTCCAACCTGGTGTAATTAGGAAATATCAAGCATCTTGGAAACCAGTTGACTCCCATTAGATTTCCAGACTGATCTCTTAGCCAAAGGAAGCAGATAAGATGTGGTGATGTTGGGGAATGCTTATAAAAACCAGACTCACCCTTTTTGCATGCTTTATATATGACTGCGTTACAAGGACTGAAAGAGCAGCGGTCTTTCAAAAGACATCTTGATAAGTAGCCCCCAATGTATAAAATAATTAAATCCTCTTCATCTCTCTGTTAAATCCTTCCTGTGTTTATTTGCTCTGTTGTAGCTTTTTCTGAGCTGCCTAGTTGGTGATGGTAGAGGTTTCAGACTGACTGCAGTCCCTAGTGTGTGTATGTAGGACTGGCTGCCCCCGCGTGACCTCCCAGTGTCCCAGTGCCACCACCCCGCTCTGCCTCTGTGTAGGTGCTGGCTAAGTCTGGGAGAGGGGCCAGGAGGCAGCGCGAGCTGCGACCCCGGTAGTCCCTGGGTGCTGAAAGACCCTGGGACTGTGTGCTCATACTGTATCCATGTGCTGCGTGCTGTTTCTGTGCTCTCTGTCAGCCTCAGCAATAACCAATAGCTGTTGCTGAGGTAATTTCCCAGGTTCTGGGTAACGCTGGTCAGCAGCACACACCACAGGTGCTCAGCTGCAAGAAGCCCCCTGCTTGATTCCTGTTAGATGGTGGGACCCTTACACAGTGCTGGTGCAAGGCTCAGAACGGAGCGGAGGCACCCTGAACTCAGGGCAGTCCCTGCTTCCTTTCTCATGTCTGTGTAGCCCAAGAAACAGAAATGCAAAAGCAGGTTCGGTCTCTGCCCAGGTCAGCCCTCTGTACCTGGGCAGCACGTCGTGGCTCTCACACCCTTCAGGTCATGGCAAGAAATAGAAGGGTTTTGAGGTTTCTGTCTGTGTCGCACAAACAAGACATTTGCGTCATATAATTAATTGTCCACGTGGTGCAAATATCCAAGAGGAAATAAATAGCTTTAAAGGTGCATAATGTCTGGGAAGTGTGCACTGTGCTCTGATCTCTGGGGAGCTGCTTGATTTCCTGAACGCATTCTGAACCTACCACTTCTGACAGATCGCAGTGTTTCTCCAAGCCATTTTGCCCATCAGTTACAGAACCCACTTCAAGCCTGAAATAAGGTTACCAATGTTTTCTAGTATTTTTTTATTAACCACCACCACTGCCTTGTAATTTAAAGCACCTGTCCATTTAAATTTTCCTTCTGACCTACTAAATAACCCTGCATGATACATACAATGAAACTAATGGCTTTTGGATGATGTTGTTGAAAACTAGCTTATGAAAAGTGAGTTGAACGAACCACACTGCAGGAAATCCTTTTCATACACCCTGGAAAACCAAGCTGGAACACCTTTCTGGTTCAGCATGCAGGGCTGAATTCTTAAACAATTATCACTCACTTTGCACTTGAAGAATGAGGACTGTCTTGTGATTTCTCAGCGTTGCTGGTGTCACTGAGCACCCCCTTCCTGTCGCATTTTGTGAGAAATGCCAGAGGCTTTGCACATACAAGTGCATGGTGAAGCCAAGAGCACTTGCCCACCAAGTACAGATTTGTGTGAAGAGACTGTCAGCTGCCTTCTGCTTCACTTACTCTTATTCTTACAAAAATATAAAGCTTTGTGGTTTGTTGTTGGTTTGGTTGTGTGTTTATTTGTTGTCGTCCCNCAGCTAGAGCAAAAGCAGCTTTGTATTTTTACTCCAATTACTGCTTTATTCTCTGTGAATCCGTCAACCACAAGCTTGGCAAGCTAACAAGAAGGTCCAGGTGAAATTATATTGTTGTGGTGTTTTGGAATGTTTTCAAAGGAAGTTTCTGATGGGCTCCTGGGATGGGAATGCCGATACCACCACAGACGGTGGGAGATCTGTCTGTGCACTGCTTCAGGATCCTCCGCAGCCCAGAGGCTTTCAGTTTTTCAAAGGACTCTGCTGAACAGGGTGACTGTGGCAGTCCAAGACCTAAGTTGTGGGGTGTGCAGGCTCATCCTCTTGCACATGTCACTACGTAATGGACAGAAGTGCTGGAAATGGCCGTTCCCAGGCCGCGTGGGAGCAATTGGGTATTACTGAGTGTTACAAGTCCTAACACTGCTGCAATGGCTCCCCTGGGTGCAGTGTGGCCCAGAGCTGCTGCAAGGGCAAGTGGTGACAGCCTCAGCGGTGACCAATTTACAGAGGCAGAATTCCCATGTACAGCTACAGACTGAGGGGAAGGGCCTTGATTCCAAAATGAAATGTGCAAATAAATTGTTACCAACCCAAAGTTACACAAGCTTTTCACTGTTGTCAGGCAGCTACCCTGCAGGCTCTCTTGCAGCTTCCCAATAGCAGCAGCAGCAGCAGTAATGAGCTCTGAGCATGGGAATCAGAAACGTGTGCCTCCTCGGTGGGAAGTGCAGGAGGAGGTCCATCAGCTGTCATCTGCACAGGGCTTCCCAGCCGCTGCAGAAAGTGCTAATTGTTGTCAATGGGACACAATCACAAGGACAGAAAGGGATTTGCTTACAGAATGTTTTCTCTTCATTTTCTGTAACTAGAAATCACATTTGTAACAGAGCTATTAGAAATAAATAATGCCAGAAGTGGTTTTTTTTTTTTGCAAAAGCAATTGTTATTGAAACCAAATTTGTTGTGGAAAGTGTCAGTTCTGAATGGATTCTTATGATTTCCTTTAAAAAAGTTCTAAAACCTTTGCTGTCGTTGCATTTAGATTTAATATGTCTTTTTAATTTGTAATTTGGTGTGAGAAAAAATTAATGTTTTTATGCTGAAATCACCCTAATGAATATTTCCTTCTTTTTGAATTGCAAAAAAATTTTGACTGAATTCTGGCTAATTCTAATGAGTGCTCTCAAGGGCCTTTGCTATTAAACAGCCCAGAGTAAATTAAGACTGTACAATCCAGTCATCTAGATCAGATGTAAGCTGACTTTTTTATTTTATACACCTTTAGAGAAGCATTCACAGGGGGATTTTTAATTTATTCATGTTTTTCATAGGAAAAATTGGACACTGGCAGCAGTAGAGATTTTATTTCTTCCAATTCCGAGGAATTTTACTTGGACAGGGACTCACACTGTAAGCATTCCACTGAATTGGCTGCATCAAATTTCATTTTATTGTCTGGCCACTAGTCTTTGCAATGGGCCCTGAGGCGGCATGGAATAAAACAGATGGGAGGTGAGCGGGGCAGGCGGTGCATCCCTGCCAGGCGGTGGAGGGTACACGTGCTCGTGCACGAGAGGGGACGGCGCGGGGCACATGCGAGCGCCTGCCTCGCTGCACCTGCCCGGAGCAGTGCTGGGGGAGCAGAGCCCGCGGGGGCAGCTGCTCATCCCGTCCCACAGCGCCTGCTGCAAGGGGCGTGGGAAGAGCTGCTGTGCTAACTCAAGTCGGGATTTTGAGCCTTCTGCCAGCGTACGCCAGCTTGCTGAAGGTGTTCTCATCTACAGCACCAGCAGACCCAGGCACGGCTACACGTGCTGCCTCTCACCTGCTTTAACATTGTGTGCTACCAGCCAGCCCCCATGAATTCCCAGCTAGCAAGTCTAGTGTCCTTTGGGAGCTGGGGGATGCCAGTGTCAGATGTCTCTGGCAAGTCTGCCCCAAGGACTTGCAGAGACAGTGGGCTGGGTAACATACACCCACTGCCCACAAAGAAGACCTTTAATAATCTTGTCATTGCAGGTACCAAATAGCATCTGTTGCCTGTGGATTATCTCTCAGCAAGCTCAGGGAGAGTCTCTGGTACTGTCAGAGCCTAACATCCTCAGAAGGGCTGCAACAGCTGAGGTGAAATTACCCATTACTGGAGATGAGGGAGGCCCTGGAGCCTAGGGTATGGTTATATATTTGGAAGCTATTCTTAGTAATGGTGTAGGATAATGCTATCCATAGTGAGTTACAGGTTGAGGTTATATGGTGTTCTGTGGTGGTGTCTGTGGATCATTAGTGACATCCACTTTTGGATTAAATGGAGTATCAAGTACAGATAAATAAGCTGGACATTAAGGTGACCATACACAGTACACACTGCAGGAAAACAGCTAGAAAGAGAAGAGCCTGGAAGAGAATAATCACAAAAGCACACAGGATAGACAAAATAGAGACCTCAAAAAAAAAAAAAAAATGCTTATGGTCAAAGATAGCTCATCAGGCCATAAGGAATACCCTGATCAATAATGGACAATGGTTGATTATTTTCCCCCCCTCCTAAGCAAGGTCTTTGAATCTCTGAAGTGGCAGCACCATCCTTCAGCTGTGGCTCGGGCTCCACAGCCAGCCATATGCTTTGCCCCGCAACGTGGTAAAGCAGACCCCAGCACAATGGCATTAGGGGAGCAGAAGGACAGGATCAGGTGTGAGCCCAGCTGCCATCCTGGTCTCAGTGTCAGCAGGAACAAAGGCTTCTGTGCTTTGGTCCCAGCAGAGATCTACTTGAGTTTGGCAGAGCATACTGTGCTCAGATGATGCCCGACACAAGAGATGCCTGGTAGACGCCCACGGCCAGGACTGAGGTCACTTAAGCAGAGAGTTTCTGGTTATTCACAGAAAACCACCTCTCCTGAGGGCTGGCCAGGCATTGTTAGCTACATCCTGGCAAGGGCTTGCCACAGACCTCTGAGATTTGTCACAGCAAGTAAGAAAAAGATAGTTCAAGAGTTAGGTAATGATGTGCACTGAGAATTGGAGACTGCAGAGATAAAAGGCAACTAGTAGCAAAGCAAAAAGACTGACACCACTTAAAAGGGCAGGAGAAGTAAAATGGCTAGACACATCATAGCCTTAATAGGAAACACATGAGAGATGTTGATCAGAGAATGCTGGCAAACAGATGAGGTTTCTGAAAAAAAAAAAAAAAAAAAAAAAAAAGGAGGAGGAAACAGAAAACAAGATGGAAAGATAAAATTTCAAAGCAAACCCTAAATGGGTAGCAGTTCCAGCTAATAGGAAGACCTGTAGTGATTTTGCCAAGTAGTACACAGAGAAGCTGATGATCATTAACATCTTGATAAATTTATTATCAGACAATTCAGCCCTGTCAATTTCAATTTATTCCAAGAGACTAAGGGTGGTTTTATAAAGTTGCTAAAAGTAGGTGAAACCCTAACAAAACAAATCCTCAGTATTTACATTTCCACAGGCTAAATATTCAGGAGCAAACAGTGTGATTATCAGGGGAGCCGCCAGCGCCAGGGCTGCGGACAGCAGCCATGCCCCCATCCCGTGCCCCTCCTGGTGCCTGCTGCCACCTGCCCTGGCACCAGCGTGAGAGCAGCAAGTGGGTCGACGCTTAGCCCCACAGCCTCCCACCGGCTGCACATTTTCCACCTAAAGCTCTTTTTAATGTCTACTCTAGGAAAACAGAAAAGGAGACAGGCAGGCTGCAGCAGCAGGCTCAGCCCTTGCGTGCGGTGGCTGCAGCCATCCCTGGGCACCGCTGCAGGGAGATGCCAGGGACCCCAGGCATGTCCCCGCAGGCAGAGGTCACGAGCTCTGCGTGTGTCCCACTGCTGCCGGGGCTCGTGCAGGGCAAGGGCGATGCTGTCTCGGGCCCCGCTCGGTGCTGATGGGAGGCCTCTCTCCACACACACAGCCACCAAGCCGCTCTGAGGGAAGAAAAACTGCATTTCAGCAATCCTGTCTGCTCCTGCCACCACCTGGAGAGCTGCTCTTGCATTTCCCCCATTGCTTACTGAGGGATTTCCAGGCTCTAAAACCATATCAGAGTTGTTCTCAGGGCGGGGAATTACAAACTTGCAACTCGGTGCCAGAAAGACCAAAAAAAAAAAAAAAAAAGCAGAAACTGCAATGAAAGAGGAAGAGTTGGCTGTTGCACAGGAGGCACGCCTGCTGCACTGTGCTCTGCACACAGGGTACATCACAGCCAAGGCAGCACTGCAGGAGGATTCACTCACTTGCTTTATGGCACTTGATATACCTTGAATTTTTTGTAATTAATTATTCATGCCTTGCACCATGTTTTACAGTCAGGCTCTGCCACATTCTAAAACTAAAAATAATCTTCTTACATTTTTAATCAGGCTTCATTATGAATGGCAGATGCTTGAAACTGAAGTGAAAATCATCATCAGTTGTATTTACTGGCTAAATTCCTGCTACACTCAAAGCCTGAGAAAAATCAAACACATTTGACAGCTGGTAGAATGAAAGGGAAAGATAAATCTTACCCTGACAACATACACCATATTTACCATGAGCTGTTAAACTCAGAGAAGCATCAGCCTTCACCCAGAATCCCATTATTGCTGTAACGGGATGCTTGAATTATTGCGCACTTATCGGGGGGAGGAGACGCTTGCTCTGCGGATGCTGGGGTGTACCCGTGGTCCTATTGGAGTAGCGCTGCCCCATCTGTGTGCTGCAGCACGGGGCGGGGTGTCTCTCAGCCTCCTGCTCCCCTGGCCTCTTGCAGCCACACTCCTGGGAGCAGCCTCCAGGTCTCCTTGCGGTCAGCGCGGAGGTGCTAGAGGTACAGAGAGCTCCCAAGCTGCTCACTCACTCCTCGCCCTGCAACAAGCTGCCCCTGCTGTCTGTAGGTAAACGCCCAGCAAACAGGACTGCTCTGGAGGCTCCAAGGCAGAGATGTGTGGCTGTGCTGGCCCAGTTCCACATGTGTGAGGCAGAACCACACAATGCTGCACGGCCGCAGCGCTGGGCTACAACCGGCCCCAAAGGCAAGGATTGTCAGGGCCATGCCTGTGCCCTCGGCCACGTGTGGGACAGCGGCACCCTAGCAGTGCCTGGGGGCCGCTGCGGTGCCTGAGGGAAGCGTCCAGCTCCTGCAGCCCTTCTGTAAATGGGTAATGGTCCATATCTCTTCGATCAGGGCGGGAAGACGATTTCCCAGTAATTCAAGTACAGAAAGATAAAGTTTCAGCTAACTTGTTAACCTGATTGGTGAGCACTAACTCCAGTGTCACATTTCAACCCCAAATAATTGGGGAATTATGATTTGCATTCATTCCCTCTTCACCTGCAGGTCAGGGGTCCACTGCATGTCCTACAGCATTTGAACAGCTGTTTTGAGGTAATGTTAATGCGTCGTGTACTTCGGAGTCACTTGGGTAAGGTACACCATACCGAGGCAAGCCCTTCCATCACACCCTGGAAGGCACAGCGCAGTCTCTGTGTTCATTTCTTATCACAACTAGTTGTGTGACATTATAAAACATTTGCCAACTTTTTGTTGATGCATATTTTACGGGCTTGTATTGCTTGAAGACTATCTCCCTGTGAAACACATTCCTAAAGAGAACACTGAATAAAAAAAAATGTTTGAACTAGAAATGCATGAGTTACAGAAAAATCCCATTTTACTACCAGAGGTTTGCAGATTATTATACGGGTCTGTTTTCACTTGATTTCACACTATGCAGATTTACTAGGTTACAATGAAATATTGAGGTAAAATAATTCTGCAAACCAGTAATGTAATGTGTTTATAATGCAGTGCTCTGTATCTATAGAAATCAGTGTGTAACAATTAAAATATTATATTTATCTTTTTAATGAGTGTAATGAAACCCAAATTCTTGCATCTTTCACAAAATACGATTAGTCTACAAAGGGCAATAGAAATGGCTAACCTTATCAAATTCATAAATAAGCTACAATTTTTTTGTTAGTAAGAAACATCCACAGCTTTTCAAGGTAGAAAACGTTCTATTTACCCAAGCATTAGTACTTGCAAGCTTCAAGTAGAATTAGAAGACATGAAGCAACTAAAAGCCTAGGAAAGTGAATGACAAGAGGGCGTTATTTAGGTTTCAAGCATACAGGAGACAGTGTGCCTGACAGACACACGTGCTGTGGTGTAATCCACACTGAGAGGAAGTCACAGCGAGGAAAGCCTTTCATCTTTGATTTCCCCTGCCCGCATCGCTGGTCACGTCCTGTTTCAGCGGGACTCTCCCTGGCCCAGTCTCCTCAGCACATGCACTTTCACCTCCTACCCCACTGGCCCGCTGCAATACCTGAGGTCCCTCAGGGAGAACCATTTGCCCATCCGATCTCCAGCTGAAGCTGCTGCGAAGTGGGTCTCGCCCTCTGCGGCGAAAGATCTGCTTGGCCTCGGCACTCACTGCATCAGCATTTTTCAGTGCCAGGTAGGAAAATACTTCACCCTCATTCCTTACAGTGTCAAGAGCCTTTAGCTTTGCAATAGCCCATTTAGCAAAGCAGGGAGGAGAGCCAGCCCATCAGCTTACAGCTCTGACATTTATGTTTACGGGTTAGCAAAGGAAATTGGTCTTTGTGCTCATACCATGACTGAGCATTTCACCAAGAGTACTCAGCACAGCAGCAGCCTTCCCAGACTTCCTTTCCTCTGGCTTAGGCCCTTTTTGGCTTTGTCATGTGAGTTGCCCCACCAAATTCATTTTGACCCCCAGCTCCTCACCTCCCCAGGCGCACGGTGCCCCCGCTCTGGCTTCCGTGCCCAGCCCCGCCAGCTGCTGCTCGGGCAGGGACGGAGCGGGGCCCGGGGTGGGTCGCGGAGCTGCCACAGGATGCGTGGGAAGCTGTCCGCTGCAAACTATGGGGAGGAGACACCTGAAAACTCTGGCTGCTTTCTGAAACTGAGGGTATTCTCACATCTTTGTCTTCTGGATATATGGATTTCCCATGTTATTCACTCAATTTGCTTCTCAGTTCTGCAGTGCAGGAGGGCGCGAAGCCCTGCACTGACGCAACCCGCGTGGGCCTGGGGGAGCGGGGCCCCAGCCGGCTCCCTCTGTTTGCAGAGTGGTGCTTTACACAGAGCTGTAGCGTAGACAATGTGTAAACTGTTGGGAAAAAAGAAAATGATTTTGGGTTGAGCGCTTTGTCTGAACTTTGTCCTTTTCTCAAGCAAAAGAAAATATTATTTCACCCTTTAAAGAGCCACACATAATAAGAGGCAAAATGTCAAGACCAATGTTGATATAAACCCCCAAGGAAAACAAACATCTATGTGGCTTCTCCAAAAGGTCTCACTTCCTCACCCCTCTCCCCTAGTTTAAACAGATTCAGTAACTGGGGAGGGAGGGGGAGGGAGGGCTTCTCCTCTGGTCACTGCTGAAGGTCCTGTGTACGGACCCAGTTCTGCAGCCTCCTCAGTGCGGGGTCCAGGCCTGCGTACAGCACGTGGTACGATGCGTTCCTGCGGTGGTAAAATCCCTGCCTCTGTGTGCACGGGGCAGCGCGACAAAGCCCCAGGCCCCATTTCACCACACAGGGCAACACAGACTCAGCACAGGAAAATGAATATCCTGTGCTTCTCAGGAGCATGAATGCTTACCAGTATGTCGCTGCTTATAAGGTTGCTGCAAAATGTCCTCAAGTGTTGCAGGAGACCTGCCCCATCAGACGAGATGGGCGCACTGAAATCAACAGACCGTTGCCTATTTGGACCGCTTGGCTTTTTCAAGGCGTTACGTTGGATTAGAGCTGGCTGGCTGCTAGCACTGAGAAATAAAAATTTTGTTATATGTAGAGTCACCCTATTCTTGTATTATTTTTAGTAAGAGGTAACAGTGAAGAATGAGGCAATCTGGAAGGTGTGCTGCGTGCAAGATATACGTGATGTTCCAGGAAGATCTGGACCTGTTTACCAGAACTTGTAGCCAAAAAAGAGCAGTCCCTGCAGCTGGAGATGTTTCCATCCCACAAATATGTGCAGCTGGAAGGGATGCAGGACAAGGGATCCTGTGGATAGTGATGGGAGACGACAGGTGGATCTTCAGCCCACATCCCTGCTGTGAGCTTGGTGCAGAGGAGCCACTGTGGAGACAAAACCGGTGGCTGTGAAATCAGGGATAGACCTCTTGCAAGCAGACAGAAGCACACTGAGGCTCTGACCCAGCAAAATGAGTATGGCGGGACTGTGGTACAAACATGTGCCAGGAATATCCTCTTGTGATGCTGGGTGTTTAGAGGGTAAGTGTACAAAGGGTGGAAGCTAGCCTCACAAGCAGCTTGGAACTGGGGACATTTCTTGATGTTTTAGCTAGTGCGTAAATCTTCAGGTCTATGAAATCAACAATCATCATCTTCTATTGCCAAGGCTGAACTATAGCCTATAGTTATTAAATAGGAATCTCTGAATGTGAATGCATGTGCCAATGTTAGTGGCATTAACTACCTGAAACACTGGTCTGCTCTCGTTGGAGGTGAGCGTGGCCTGCTTGCCCGAGCAGCGCAGGCAGGGCCGTGTGGTGGCACGTCCTCGCAGGCGGCCCCGCTTCCATCCCTGTGGGAAGGAGCCAAGGCACCCCGTGTTCCCGCTGTGTATATTCATAGTTCCTGTTGGGCTCATCTTTCCCTTTGAGCTCTGTATTCCTCAGCATCTTGATGCTGCAGAGGGCCTGGTTTTAAATGATATTTGTTCCATTATTGGGGACAGGTTCAAGCCGTTCCAAAGCTATTCAGTGTTTAGCCTGAAATATAAAATTCCCAATGACAGTGCTGTTACCAGCAAGCACAGGCACAGTAATTCCCACCCACAGCAGCAATAACTGTCACATGGTGCCACACAAAGTACAGAAATTAATAATTAAAAGCCTTGAACAGGCTTTGGAAGAACTGTGTTATTATGTGCATCAGAAGCAGAATAAATCACAAATAATTCAGAAGTATATTCCCAGGTTCACTCATAACCATCATGGTATTTGGAGTCCCTTTGGGAGCAATAAACGACATAGAGTCCATATTATAAAAATAAACATGAACTAAAGTGGCAAGGATTCATTTAAACCAAAAGGGAAAAGACTTTACTACTTGAGCTATCAGTTTAACATAAGTAGAGCAAGTTTCACCTTGGAGCATATGCCCAGTGCTGGTAGAAGGGGACCACAGTGGAGGGAAATGGTTGACAGTGTCTGCTTCTCCTTGAAGCTGTTTGCCCTGATAACAATTATGTTTTTTTCTAACCAGGTTCTGCAAAACATGAGTTCTCAAAGTGCTGTTCCAAAGTGAAAATAAAAAAGGCAAAAATGCAACTGTTTGTGATCCCACCCTGCTTTCATTCAGCCATTTGTTAAAGGACTGAGTATGACCCAGCACCATATACAATATTGGGGTTTTATCATAGAAGTCATGGGATTCAATATTGCCTTTAAAACCCCAGTTCCAGGAGCCATGAGGCTATATGGGACTCCAAGTGCCTAATTTAAAATGTGAGATTCTAGTCCCTGGGCTTACAGCTAAAAGCTGGCAATATGACTCCAACTACTCCAAGGGCAGGGGGAAAACTCAAGCATTGCTTATTGATCTTAATGGTTTTAAGCAAACTGAATGAATTTGAAGAGCCTGATTTGGAAGCTTTTTTTTTTTTCCTGAATAAGGGTTTCAGCATTTTGCCCCAAAAAGCTCAGTCAGGTGTAAATGAAGACAGGCTTTTCCAATCTCGTGTTCCTTTTTTTTCCTTTAGCAAAAATAAACTTAGAGTGTCCTGCAGCACAGATCAACAAAATAATGATAATCAAAGAATACTACTAAATAAAATGTAAAATTATATCAGCCATTTCATTGGTTTGTATTGAGGTGGAGGGCACAACTTCACTCCGTGGTTAGATTCTTAGCAAAATGGAGAATTAACTCAGAAGAGCCCGAGGAAGACAAAGTGCCAGCACTTGTGAAAGCAGACCAGCATGCACATCACAGGAAAATTACCCAGAGGCTTGAGCTAACAAGCCTTTCTCTGGCAAACCACCTAGTGACTTCAACCCGTTCAGTTCAGTGGGAACTATGCTTGGGCAGAGGCTACCAGATCTGGCCTCATGTACATTCTTCACTTTTTATGCCCACAAACACCGCCTTTTCTCAGATCTTAACTGCATCTTGCGTCTGATCTTGGGCTCCTCCTTACAGGCTCCATTTCAATTGGCTCTGTAAATATATACAATTCTGATGTGTGGTCTTATGGTGGATTATTGAACTGGATCCAATATGCTTTTCACCGGTACGAAGCTAACTTTCCTCTGGGTTATTGTACTCTGTAATTCACTTCACACTTCTGATGTAAAAACCCCACGGGGTAAACATACACAAGCACTTGTCTTTCCCTTGATAGCAGTTTTTTCTAATCTCTTGAAAAATTAACCTTAAAATTATTATTGATGGAAGACAGAACATGTCTGGTATGTGTAATGCAGCTCTGCAGCTACGTGCAATCTGCTATAATATCAGTAGATGGAGCTAAGTGAGAAAAGAAAGAGGAGTTTGTGTTTCTCCAATAGTGCAGGTTTAGCTTTTGACCCAATTAGGAAAGAATTCCTCATTTGGTTTCTGATGCTTTGAAAGTATAGAGAATAGTTACGTGTAGCTCTGCCAGAACAATAACCAGTGGCAAACAGTGACTTCTGGAAAAGTAAAGACTTGGAGCCACTTTAGCTTGCAGAATGGAGTACAGAGGGGAAGGCAAAGGGGACAGTGTATTGTTTTTCTGGGAAGCAAAAGATGAGGAGAGTAATCTGTGAGGGTAGCAACAGGGTTTTGAGCACTGGAATATTTATTCCTTCTCAGTGGGCCCTAGAAGGTTATTCAGCTGGGCTTTGATTATCCTCAGCATCTCAGAGCTTGATGCGACAAATTTGGGAAGTAACTGTAGAGATCATATGCAGCATCAATGCCATCATCAACAGTCACAGTGCTTCCCTGGAGAAGATAACCTCTTGAGAGCAATAGCAGCAGGTACAACGGAGGTGAAATTCATCCGCTGTAGAAGGCTTGCACAAACTTGCTATGGAGATATCCAGTTTGAACAAACTGAGTTTGATGAATGGTAATGCAGTGTTAACTAATCAATTTAACAAGCTGTGGTGTGCAGGAAGTGTCCTCAGCAAAACCCTATTCCAAAAGGCCTAGGGTATAAGAATGTGAATCTGAAAACTCTTAATGCTGCTTGCATTGGTAAAAATGATCACATGCAAATTTATACTCCAAAACCACTCATCATTTTTGCGATATTTTGTGGAGTCTGATAATATTTTCCAACCTTATGACCATGATTTAATTTGACTGTACCTTCAAAACAGTACTGTTCTTTTAACGTATTGACCACAAGAAAAAAATCACACTAGAACCCAGGAGCAGCCTATGATACTACTGTGCAAGATGCAATACAGACAATACAGGAATTAAGAGGCGGAAAAGTATGACTGAGCTCTAAGAGCTGTGATTCCTAAGTGCACATATATTCCTTTTCTTTTGCTTCTTTCTGCTACAATATGACAGTAGTAGTCTATGGGGAGGAAGGATTGTAATTGCTTGAAAAACACTGGAAATTTCCTTTCTGCACACTGAGTACACTGTACATCAGTACCTGTTATACCAAAATGAAAGGCCATGTCCACACTGACAATCAACCTACTTCATTGAGAAAGATGTTAGAATGGTAACATTTTGCCCAAGGCGTATTTTAGAATATGTACAATTCTGCTTGCACTAATGTGCCTCCATGTCTGTGGAAATAAATATCTTTACTTAGCAAGAGAAATGGAAAACCTGGGGGGGGG
>VXAL01011479.1:2836-24995 GCA_013399475.1 Chauna torquata
AGGGATGCATGGTGCTGGAGGGGGGGTGTGCAGCTCCTGGCACCCCAAAAGGGATGCGTGGTGCTGGGGTGGGGGGAATCAGACAGGTCCATGAACCCCAAAAAGGACGCATGGTGCTGGGGGGTGCATGCAGCTCCCAGCACCCCATAAGACATGCATGGTGCTGGAGGTGGGGGGTGCAGCTCCTGGCACCCCAAAAGGGATGCATGGTGCTGGAGTGGGGGGAATCAGACAGCTCCCTGAAGCCCAAAAGGGATGCATGGTGCTGGGAGGGGGGGGGGATGCTCAGCTCCACGCATCCCAAAAGGTGCACGGTGCTGCACGGGGACGTGCAGCTCCCCACACCCCATAAGGCACGCGTGGAGCTGGAGGAGGGACGTGCAGCTCCCCAGCCCTACAGGGGGTGCACGGTGCCAGCGGTGGACGCACAGCGCCGTGCACAGCAAGGATTCGCCCAACCCCTGGTCCCATCCGGGTGCCCCCAGCCCATCCCCACGCGTTCCCATTCGACAGCACCGTGCAGCCCCCGCGGGCTCCCCACGGCCGGCCGCAGCCGAGCGGTTGTGCCGGGGAGGAACGAGCTGCTCCGTGACTCATCGCTGAGGCATCGCCATCTCCTCCCAACCCCGGAAAAGCCAGCGCCGGCCGGGCCCGTGCCAAGCAGCACCACGCTGGCCCCTGCCGAGGGCCCCAGGGGTCCTGACCCCCACCTCCCAGCAGCAGGTGGATGCTGGCCCCACGGCCACGCAAGCCCTGGGGACCCCAGAAAACCCAACCCACATGGCTCAGCCCCTCCAGCCAGGGCAGGACCGGGGTGGCTGAGGTACAAGAACTGGCACCGGGCAGGATAAACCCCGGCGCAGCCAGGCCTGTGGGAAGCCCAGCGCCCATCGAGCACACCAGCTAGAATCTCATCTAGAACCAAAGCTTATTTGTCTCCAGCTTTTTGGGGAGCCTCAGTGGCTGCAGTTGCGCACCCCCGGCTGCACCCCGATTTTCCACCTGTAGGAGAATCACCCAGCAGCGCAGCCTGGGGCCCCTGGGGGGGCTTGGATGGGTCTCTGGCTCCAGCACCTTGCGGATGAGAAGAATTTCCTGCAGGGCTTTCATCCAGGGCTCTGCTCCAAGGCGAGGGCCGGCGGTGGGGCAGCGTCTGCGCCAGCTCGGGGTCAGCCCGGGCTGCGTGGCCGCCCCGAGAGCTGCAGGAAAATTGGCCGGTGTGGGCGAGCCGGCACCGACGTGGCGCTGAGCACGGCACGGCCACCGGCCCTGGGAGGAAGGGAAACCACCTGGAGCAGGAATAGAAAATCCCGCTGCTATGGAGGGGGGCAAAGAAACCCTGCGGGAACCTGCTCTGAGCTCCCCCGACCCCACAGGGGTTCTCATTTCCCTCTAGCACCAAGACATGTTTCCAGCCAGCCCAAAAAATCTCACCCTGCTTCCCACAGCCAGCAAAACGCCACCAACCCCCTGATTTGCATCGTTAAGAGCACAAGCAGGGGAGCAGCCTGCTTTCAGGTGCAGGAAGAGAAGCAAGCACGCAGCTTCGAACCCGCAGGGACGCAAGCGGTGCTGGAGCCGCCCCACGCAGGGAGCGATGCCCACAGGCCTGGGAGCGGGACCGGAGCAAGCGGGGACAGGCGCAGCCGGACCGGGCTGATGCACCCCCGAGAGGGAGGAGCTGGGCTGGGACTTTTGGCCATCAGTAAAACCCTGCCGTTGGGCACGCTCTGTATTTCTGATTCGGCCTGGCTCGACCTTGGGAGCAGGTGGAGCAACCAACTGAAATAGCTGAAATTTTTTCAGCTAAAATAATAGGGAAGCGGCATTGTCCCGCCCAGCCCAGAACACTTCTGTAAGACACTTCGGGTAAAAACCAGGGGTGCTGCACCCCTCCGTCAGCACGACCAAAGGGGGCTGGAGCCGGTGAGAAGCCTCTAGGCTGAATTCTGCAAGCGTGGGACAAAGCTCTACAGGTTCGCTTTGGGCTGCTGGAGCGCTTCGCTGAACCCAGACCTTTGCTCTTTGCCCTGCCACCAACACCATCTGAACCCAAACCTGCACACAGAAACCAGTTTTACCCTAAATTCCACACCGTGGGGAGAGGACACAGCCACGTGCAGCCCCGGGGCTGGACTGACATGGCCGTGAGCTGTCGATGAACATGAGCACCGTGAGTTTTTCCTTCTGAACCTGTTTAAGCTTCAGCATCCAAAGTGCCCCGCGCTGGCAAGCAGCTGGAGTCTATCTTTATGCTGTGCTACGCCTTGCTTGGGTTTTAAGCCCTTTGCCTGAGCACCTAAATTATCCATCAGTGCTGGCCTTCAAACACCCCTGGGGAAATCCTCCAGACTGGTGACCGTGGACCAGAATAGCGACGGAGTGGCAGGTGGGGAACTCCCTGCTAAAAGAAGTCCTGCAGTTGGTACCTAAATAGAAGTTTTCCCCAATCTCCCAGTATTGATGGAAAGAGGAAAAGCAAATAAAACCAACAAGTTCTTACAACGCAGGGGAAGAGCCTGGGAACTGCAGCCCCGACACAGGGGCAAGAGCCGGGGCTGCGGAGCCCCTTCGGGGCCGAAGCACGGGGAGCCAGGGGGAAGCTCGGCCCGAAGCGCAGGACAGAGGCACGGCCGCCGCCGGCAGTTATTAGTTGAACGTTGTTTATTGTCAGTGAATCTATGGTAGCATAAATGAAGGGTGCCGTGTACAGCCCGATTACAACGCGCCATCTAGTGCTCAGTACAGCAGTGCTCGAACAAGGAGTAAAAATCACCAACCCCGTATTTCTTTTTTTTTTTTTAAAAGAAGTCTTTTGTGAATAAACAATTGCAGAATTAATTCAGGTCGCTTCTTGTGCGATTAGTGAAGACCAAAGCATCCCACCACCCTTCCCGGGAGGGGCTCGGGAACACAGGTGATGTTACAAAGCTCGTTCGGGGAGCCCGAGTGAGACGTGGCGACGCTGACGGACAAGTGGGGACAACACCCAGGCTGCAGGACAGGACCCGGGGCCAAGACAGAAAATGAAATGCTCGTTAAAGGGTTCTGAGTGCCTTTACTGCAGGAGCCGGGCCAGGCTGCACAGAAACACCCAGGTGCCCACCGTTTCTTCCAACTACACCATTAAGTGCACTTGTTCTAAGACCTTGGGATCAAGTTGCAGCCTCCCCTTCCCCATCTCCTTCGCATGCGGGCGCAGCAGACACGGGAGAAAAACCCTCCAGGGCAGTTTGGTGCTTTTCCTCCGTGAGAGGTGCTTTGGAGTACGCGTTGCTCTCACTCTCCCACCCAACCCAACCCGCTTAGAAAAATAATTACCAGGAAAATATCGAGTTCCACAACAGCAACCCCAAAACAGCACGTGGGCAGTGGCTTTAGAGGGGTTATGAAAAGGAACCAGTGGATGGTAAATATCTTTCAATAAATAGAATTTGTATTTAATAGTCCCTTAAAAAAAAAATTAGTTTCACCATAAAGGAAACAAAAATGACCTGAAAAAATCCTTAGCAGCTCTGAAGAAATGCAGCCGATTCCCTCGAGTTGATTCGTTGTGTAAGGCAGGAAGGTTTGGGCTCACGGGATGCTCAGGGAACAGCTGAGAGTCTGCACTTCAAAGAAAAAAATAATCTTCAAATATTTTCATTGGAAACCTAATTTTGCCTGAAGTCTTCCCCCCCCCCATTTTGATTTTAAAAAAAAGCTACAAACTCTACTAACTACAATAAAAAAAAAAATAGACCAAGCACACACCCCGGGGGAAAATCCACATGGGGAGCCCTGCGTGTGCAAGGACCTCAGGGCTGGGCTTCAAAACCAAACCAAACCAAACCCAGAGAACTGACTTCAGAGGAACCTTGCCCGTTACCTCCTTAACCCTGCCCTGCACCTCCGACGCGCCGAGGCCGCGGCACACGAGTCCCTTTCTCCTTTCTCCTCCTGGTTCCTGTGGCTGCGCACGGGCTCCTGTTCACAGCATGCTGCAGCCGCCGGGGTTCGCGCAGCCCTCGGGGAGCGATGACGCTACAGTCAAACCCATTAATAGGAACATAGCATCAGTGGAGAGCACAAAGCGCTCGGCCAAAGTTGCTTTTCTCCCCCAGAAACCACTGGGAGGAGGAACAGCGACAGCACCTCTGGCAGGTAACAAGGGATTTGAGGCGATTTTCTTTTAGGAGGATGCTGCGGGTACCCGCTGCCAGCATTTCCCGTACCCATGAGTTTTTTTTTTTCCCCTTAAGACAACATTGCGCACACATCTGTCAAGTCTGCAAGACCAGAACAAAACTCTCCTAAACCTCCGCGGTTTTCACGGCCGAGGCTGCCCCGCGGCGCTTCGCTGCCATCAAACACCAGCAGCGGGTCCGAAAAGCGGAGCCAGGCGCTCCCCGCCGCAACGCAGCCTCCGCGGCAGCCCGGGACCGACACCGGCTGCGTCGCATGGCCCCCTCGGTCGGGTTGGCACTGCAGCAGGATGGGGTTAACTAAAGTTAACACAATTCCCCCCAAAAAAACAGGAAACGGTCGTTGTGCTGGTGAAGCATCGCCTTCTGCCTTCTGTCCTCCCCTGCCCGTGGTCTTTGGTTGGGGCGCACAGAGCATCCCCACTCCTAGCGCTTTTGGCAGCAGCCAAAGGAGACTCAAACTGAAATAAAGCTGCTGCTCTGGATTACAGGAAAAAGAAAAGGCCGAAAACTGCTGCGCAATTTGAGCAATCCCCACACAGCGAGCTGGTTTTTGTTTTGTTTAAAAACAAACAAACAAAAACCCAACAACATTTTAATATTTGGGTTACACCAATGAATTGCTGCAGGGCGAGTGGGGTGCGAGCCTACGGCGCTTAACCGATCGTGCACATTCTCGCCCCTGCAGCAAATCCAACGTACTCTAACGCAGTTTGAGGGAGAGATTTGCTGCCTTGTGTTTACTCCAAGATAAGAGCACGCACGTGGAAGTCACCCTGCAAGTCACCCGCCAGACCGCGTGCCGGGCCCCACGGTGAAGAAGCCCTGAAGAAAACCCTGCTTGCAGTGACTTTATTTTAATGCCCGTTGGCAGCGCGCAGCCGGGCGAGGCTCATCTACGCTCTGAGCAGCAGCGATTTAATAAAACCCAAAAGAGCAGCTCCGGTTAAACCGGTGAAGTTGCAGCCAGCTGACAAGAGGCTTCGATCCCAGCAGCTTTAACCCAGCCGGAGCAGTCCCAGCCAAACCAAGCCAAGCTGCTCAGGTGGGAGCACCCGCAGCGGGCGTCAGCACCGCTTTACCTTTCCCGCACGGGGACGGTCCCGTCGTTTAACAGAGCCCAAAGCAGCCGGTGGCTGGACCCTAGCGTTAGTTTTAGCTCAAAGCGATCCCGGAGCGTGAAACGCCGCCCGTTACGAGCACGCTTAACGACCCTGTGCAGCCCCCTCCTACAGAAAAGGCCTTCGTTTTTTGTTTTTAGACATACATTAAACTGGTAAAACTTGCACGTTAGAACAAAGCCTTAGTGTGTTTGTGAGAATAAGGCTTCAGGTGATTCTCCGGTGTTAAGTACACTTTCACCCTCTGTGCCCGGTTCTCTCTTCCCTTCTCCCCGTGAAGGGCAGCGGGCAGGATCAGCGCGGGGAGGGATTGCATAGTTTGGTGCCTTTTGAGAAACAAAACCGAGGGAAATGTTGTAAAACATGAATTACGCTGATAATTCAAAGCTTTATTTCCACGTGGTAAAATGCTGAACCTTGCTCTATACAGGACTGGAACGAGGATCGAGTCCAGTTTGGGAATCTATAGTTACAAAAAAATCTGTGCAAACATTGCAGTGCTAAGGTTACACCCACCCTGAAAGACGTGACCGTAAGGGTATTGTTCGTTCTGCGCCGCAGGGGACGGGCGGGGGGAGAAGGGAACGTAGTGGACCACATCAAGTGTGCGAGTTACATAGTTACGGGTTCGTTTTTCTTACACTTCACTCTTTAGCCCTATTATCAAAAATATCTTTAATATTACTCAGCCTAAGGTCAGTTACGTGGCTCAGCAAAATGGAGCCAAGTTAATTCTATTCAGCAGAACAGAGGTAGTATGGAAGTAGCTTGCTCAAGTAGAAAGAGTTATCGTGTGTGTGTCCACGTACGGCTGTAAGCTAACGGCAGCCCGGTGCAGGTTTACCTCCCGGTGCTGCAGGGTGCTCTTTGTCCTCTCTACTTCTCCACGCTGATGGTTATTGCTGGGTGGAGACACTGACCTCGTTTCTGTGTCGATTCTTACCAAGTCGGTTCGACTGTACCGGTAACAGAACAGTTTTTGCACAGTACTTCTGCAGGAAAACTCAAAACCACTCAGCACTGTGACCACCCCTCTGTCCCCCTCCCACCCCAAGAAGTTAAAAATAACATTTAAAAACAGAGTCGAGCCCGTGGGAAGGGCAGAGCCCCAAGCCTGCTGCTGCGAGACGCTGAGAGACGTCCAATGGGCTCAGACGAGTTCAACCGAAAAAAAATAATGTCCAATTCCAACTAAGTTTCTCTCAGTACCAGAAAAAATAAAATAAAAAAAGTGTTAAAAAAAAAAAAAACAACAACTCTCAATTAAAAGGTCTGTGACTTTCTAACTGAAATTGCCAGGGGCATTCTCGCTCAGTTCTGGAAAAGCGCTATTAAGTTAGGTGACGTCGGAGTCCAGCCGAAAGGACCCGGCGGGGCACTGCTCCCCCTCTGCCTTCCCCGAAAGCTTTGGTCTGGTTTATTGATCGTTTCGAAGAACCCCCCCTTCCACCTCGCGCTCCAGCCTGAGCATGCCCCCTACCGCGGCTTGCTAATCCTAGTCACCCTTGGCCAGAAGAAGCCTGTTTAAAAGCATCCTCCTCCCTCTTCCAGAGGCTCCGGGAGGGAGGGCTCGCTTTTCTCGCCCCCTCTCCCTCGTGCCAGCCTCCTGGATCACCTCCGCAGCGCAGCAGCCGAATCGCGCCCGTCAGCCCATCCAGCCAAACACTCGCTCCCTCCTTCCAGAGACAGGGAGAGGAGCGTGGGGGGAAAAAAATACATATATTATTGCATTCCCCATGTGTCATGGGTCCGAACATGGGCGCCTGGGCAGAGCGCTCAGAACCTGTGCACCAGAGCCTCCCGCTCCCGCTCTTTGCGTTTCAGCTCCTCTTTGTAGCAGCAGGAGCAGAAATTCCCAGTTTCTGGGTGCCCATAAAAACTGCAGTTCGGCTGCTTGCATTTGGTCTGCTGAACATTATAAAGAACCCGGCCTTTAGTTTTGTCCGCAGCCGCTCCTTTCTGCGAGCTGTCCTGCTCAAGGTATTCCCTGTAGCCGTTGCTGTGCGGGGGGACGCAGGCTGGACCGTCGCACTCCGCCGGGAGGCTGGGGTGAAAATCCATGTCCGTGGGGGAGAATCTCCCCACGTGGGAAGGGCCGGTGGGGTACAGGTTCGGCCGCACCTGGGTGCAGTGTCTGGGTAAGGTAGCGTAGGGAGGAAGGCTGCTGCACGACCCCCCCGCTACCTGCCGCCGGCTGTCTTGGTAGCTGGGGGGATGCGACCCTTCCATGCTGTTGGCCATGGAGGGCCGGGGGAAGGTGAAGACGCCCGAATAGCTGGATGGAAAAGCTGCTGTTTTAGCGCTGATGGATAGACCCGCGGTCTGGAAGGTGTAAGCAGGAGGAGCGTGGGGGTAAGCGGGACTGAGCATCACTTCCTCGCCCTTGTGGGTGTTCACCTCCGACTCCAGCTTCTTGGCAGGGGCAGCACTTCCCAGCGCTTTCTTCTCTGCCTCCTTTTGCTTCTGCTCAGCCAAAAAGCGTTCCTCGGCATCCAGAAGGTACTGCTGGATCATCTCCTCCTGGTACTGGTGCCTGTTGCTGGTCTTGAGGTGGCCAGCGAAGATGAACTTGCGCTCTCCCTGCATGGCAGCCCGGAGGATGCTGAGGCTCAGCCTGACATCGTTGCTGTACTTGTAGGGGTCCGACGGCTTCTCAGGGGCTGCTTTACCTGGGCAGGTTTTCTCCACAGGAGCTGACAAGTCTCCTTGGGAAGATTCTTCTTTGCTGCCTTTCCTCAACTTCAAGGATCCCTTCTTTTTCTTCTCCAAAGTATCTCCCTGTCCATTGCTCACACCTCCCTTCATAGTTTTGCTGTGCATCAAGCCACCCA
Source organism: Chauna torquata (assembly GCA_013399475.1). Classification (NCBI taxonomy): domain Eukaryota; kingdom Metazoa; phylum Chordata; class Aves; order Anseriformes; family Anhimidae; genus Chauna; species Chauna torquata. The sequence continues at coordinate 10,973 of VXAL01011479.1, forward strand.
TGTTCTTTTTTAGCTTACTTCCCAAAGTCTTGCCAAAGCTGCCCAGCTTATTAGCAACCGAGTCTGCCCGTTTTTTATCCTTTTCCTTGTCCTTTTCTCGGTCTTTCTTTGGTTTCTCTTTGTCCTTGCAACCCCTGCTGCCACCATTGCTTGTGGAACTGCTGCAGACCGACTCCTTGTCGGACTCTCCTGACTCCGCAGCAGAACGAGCATCGTCTCCCGCAGAGGCTGTAGGGGATTCTGGCTGGGCCAAAGGCGCCTAGGGAGAAAGAAAACACATATCAAAGTCAAGTAAGTTCCCCAGATAAGACTTTTCAGGCTGAAGGTGAAACACAGAAGCAAGCACTTGCTAGGAGAACAGAGGGGACAAGTGGCGGCTCTTGAATGCACTTATTTCATATCAGAGATGCTGCAGCAAAGAGTGACCCACGGAATTAAACACACACCCTGGTCCCTGCCGTGTAACACGTCATGCAGCAATCCTGCACTGTGTTCAAATCCATAAATGCCCCAACTCGCCATAGCTTCAGGGTAAAAGAAAAGAAGAAGGGGGTGCTACTGATGAAGAGGGGGGCAACAAATTTACCCCCCTCATCCCCAAGGTCACCCACAAGTGCCGCAGGCAGTCGGAGCTGGGACCCATTTCAAGGTGGTCACTGCATCCTGCAGCTCCTTCGCTTCAACGGTCTGTACATCGACAAGGCTGAGACAGGGACGCGCTACGGTCTTTGTAAGCAACACATCTGGGAGCACATGGCCGGTTAAGCAGGTCACTTAACTAAAACATCACCATTCAAGCTTTGCTGGAGATGACACCTTGTCAGTTTCAGACAGATCAACACGGCTCATGTGTAAGGCTGGGGAGTTTTCCCCAAAAGAGGAGAAAAGAAGAAGGAAAAAAAAAAAAGAAATCCTTCACGCCTGGCAGCCTGGTGACATCCACGCTGCTAAGGCAGCTACCATGATCTGGCGATTCACCACCGCTGAGATTTTGGAAGTGGACGAAAGTTTTCGGAACTCTACGAGCAAGTCCTGCCAACAAAAGGTCCCAGGAAAATTACAGTCAAGCCGTGACTCTCAAGTCAGCTTCTGGTGGCCGTAAACCAACAGTTTGTGTTTGTCTTGGAATAAGCAGCAGCCATCTTCACTGCCAGACACCTACACAACAGGCTGCGCTGCACAGCAGGATGCACAAGGGCTGTGCTTCCAATTTGCATGAAGGATAAAAAGAGGCATGAAAAGCTCTAGAAAAAAGCACATGCACAAAAACACAAAGTTGTTTATCTGCTCGGAGCAGGATTAGCCGCAGTTTCTAATGGAAGTGCGGACAACCTCACGTGGAGGACGGCAAGCCAGATGACGACTTCACTTCCATTGCCCTGCAGAAGGGAGGCTTAAATAATTAAGAAGTAAAGAAAATACTCCTCGTCTCTTTACCTGCATGTCACAAGGCAATGTGATCCACTTAACATTCATGTAGCTGTGCAGCAAGTGCAGCTTTGCTTCCAATGATAACGTCACACTAAAATTTAAAACAAGCATAAAAAAGTTATAGTCAAGTTTCACTTTAATAACTGAGGCTCTTTTCTCCATATTTACAGAGTCACTTGCCTGTTGTCTTTATGTTAAAACACGTTTTAACAGAACAGGTAAAAACTATCAAGACAGCAGCAATACAAAAGATAACGTTTTTGTAGCCTTCCAAACCTTTCAATTAAAACCAAAATGAATAAGTAAGAAGATTCCTGTATGCCAGAATCAAGTTTGCTACAAATTAATACTAACTTTGCAAATAATCTTACTTGTACGTGAGACAAGTAACAAAAAAGCAGATGTCACAGATCTAAATAGAGCTAGTTTCAAAATGATTTTCCTCTCCACAAAAACAACTTCAGAAAAAAGCAAAGATGTTTTCTCAACAATTTCCACTTGTCAAATTTTTTTCCATTAAAAACACACAGAGTATTTTCTATCAGCCCCAAAGCAATGAAATATCTGTACCACACAATACTGTATCTCTAAAACCTGCCCTGAGCTCTAATACTCTGATCTTAGAGGTTTCTACATTTCCTAACCCAAAGTCAGATGATGGACAACTCGTGCTTCCAGCTCTCCGACCACTACACCCACTGTTGGTAACTCCTGGCTCAATAACAGGAAACTCGCTACTACCAAACCATGACACGGCTTGCCTGTAGTCCGAGTCCAAAATAGGAAGGGTGTCTGCCCACAAGCCATTCTTCCAGCTCCTGGGGCCCACAAAGGTATTTGTCATCTTTGACTGGGGACACAGGAATGGAAGAATCCACCCTTTTGTGTGTCCGCGTATACAGGCTACAACAGCTGATCCTCCTTTGCTTCTCCGTTACGATTTAAGCGTAGTCTGAAACTCTAACGTTTGGAGTGATCACCTCTTCTCCTTGGGGGAATGAAGCCGATGTTATTACCCTACCCAAAATATACCAGAATACTCAGGACAACACAAAAGAATGAACTAAAAGAAAAAGCTGCTCCACCTCCACTGAATGGGTACCCTGAGTACAACTTTCATCCAGACACAAGAAATCCCCCGTGTTTGTGAGCAGCTGGGGATAAGGAACGAATCGCCAAGCTGTGACCGCTCCGGTGTCCAGATAACCAACCTGGCCAGTTTGACGTTGTCACTGTCATCTTTTCCCCACTGCCAATCCTTCCCGGGATCCACAGCAAAGTGCACAGGGAGCAGCTTATGCTCGGAGTCCGTCAGGGGGATCACAGCTGCACAAGGAAGAGAACAGAAAGCCCACTTAATGCCCGAAAGGACAAGATTTGGCACGCTACGCAGAACCGACAGAGCCTGCCGCTTCCGCGCTGCATCTCTCATCAGTCTCCCGAACCGCAGTTGACACAGAAGCCCGACGTCTATCTCCAGCGCACTCCCCACATAAATTAAGCTTTCCTCACGTCACCCCGCTCCTCCAGCCTGCCTAACCCCTGCGACAAGGCAACCTTTCACGCTGTCAGCAGCGGCAGCCAAGCTCTGAGTGCTCACCAAGAACAACATCAGTTCTGATGGCAACTGGTGTCACGCCAAATCATGCACAAGCACTGCGACTGCCAATGCTCAGGATGTAAATCATTAGGCTTGTTTATCGCATACCTTGATCTTTCGTGGGTTCCTTCTGCTCCATGGATACCAGGGCAGAGAAATGGGCTTGGTCATACGCCAGTACCAAAGGAGAACGATGGCATTTGTTGGCTGGAACTTCCAGGGGAAGATAGATACCTCCAAAGGGAATAGGGGCAAAGGCTGGAAAGAAATCAGGTCGGTTAGTTTTCCTAATAGGTTAAAGAGTTAAGAGTTGTTTATACTGAAACTGCTCCAGAACAAGCTGTTTGTTTCACTTCTAGGTTTTACCTAGAATTATCTATCAACTTGAGGGACAAGAAAAAAAAAGAAAAAAAAGACAGACAGCTATTTTATACCAGGAGGAACACTGTTGCAAAATGAATCTGTATTTTCTATAAAAACCCTTCTTCACTCCTCCACAAAAAAAAAAAAAAAAAAACACCAACTTAAATTTGCACACACAATGATGGTAATTGATTAATCTTTTCTGACAGGAAATTAAGTCTGCCAGTGGAAAATAACTACCTGCAGGGAACGGAATTTCCCATCTATACATATGTGCAGGGGCAAAAGAGGTAGAAAAAAACACCATGAAAAGGCAGCAGATCAGACTCTGATGCTTAGCTGTCCGTCTCACACCCGCCACTGGAATCACCCACCGCAGCCTGCAGAAGTTCACCGCATCCCATGCTCTACTGTTGGATTGAAAATCCAGCTTCATTAGACAAAAAGGGCCCACGAACACATGCAGTAAAGAGGAGATACACAGGCTGAGCATGCAAAATTAATAAAGACAAAAAAAGAGTGCAATTCTTACCTTCTCCCCCCGAGTCTCGCAGCATCGTGTCTGCCACCACCACTATGGGTCTCTTCAACACATGGGCAAGGACAAAAACATGAAACTCCTCCAGACTCTCGTACACAGGCTCTTCAGAGCTTTCAACACTTTGAGAAACAAGAAATAAATCAATTTTCATCCCTCACCTATTTAATCAGCGCTTTTAAAGACAGGAAGAGATCCTTACAGGCAACAGCATAGAAGCAGATCGTATTAACGGCATTAAGTTTCATCTTTTCTTTAATTTCGTATTTTAGACACAGATCCAAGAAAGCTCCTATTCTAAGACAAGGGTTTGTTTCCAGGAAATACCATATTGCTACTTGGCACTTCTTGGAGTCTCTTATCTAAAGAGCCTCAAAAGTGGTGTTTGTTTGGGATGGCTGATGTGACAAAGTGCCCTTGAAATACAGAGGGAGAGAGAACACTGCAGAAATTCTCAGCTTTTGTTTATCACTTGCATTTTGGAGCCAACAACATGATGAAAGATGAGAAGCGATTAGGTTTTTGTTCAATTCTGGAAAATGGGTGCTGCCCCACAAAAGGGGTCACGCAGCATTTGGATGGTTTTCCATAATGCTTTAATGGATTTCTCACTGTTTTCGTGATCCTTCGACCTTCCCCTCAAAACCCTACAACACAAGTGGGACGAAAGCAGCAACCTCCTCTGCTGTTCCCAGCCAGGTCCCTGGACCTGCCCTTGGAAAATTATTCCAAGCTGTACATTCAAGGAAGATATTATCCGCATTTCATATCTGGACACTTCCCAACCCACCCCCCCACGTTAAACATAGCCCCCTAAGTCTCGGACATCTCAGGCAGAAGGCTGTAAAGCCTTCCAGCTGCTTTGCACGCCCCATCCGTGTGCTCACGTGCCCCACGTACCCTCCGCTGTTGCCCCCGTTGGTGCCATAGTGCACGCGAGGCTCGCTGGAGGCCAACTTGATCAGCTCGTTCCACTCCTTCTGCCACTCCTCTTCAGTGTAAACGAGACCAGACTGGAAAAAGGCAAACAGAACAAAATCCTCAATGTAAGTTTTTTCCAGTTTCTGTAGCACAGTTTTGTACATGCAGCCACAACATCTCTCCATGGATTTATGCAACAATAATCAATACATTATGCAAAAAAGTACACATTTCCAAACCAGTGTTCTCAAGCCAGCAGGGAGATAATCTGCCTAAAATGAAGAGTTTGCATACTTGCAGGGTGGAAGTAAACATTTCAACCCACAGAAGGAGAGGAAAGCTTTGCTCGTACTCTAATCCTTCCAGTATTAAAGGTGACATAAGCTACAGACAAGAGACAGTGGGATAGATGGTAACTGGACAAGCTAAAGTACAGGTTTGCCTTTAGAAGTTATTTTCCTTCCTTACCAAACTACGAAAACAAAAGAAAGACATCGTAACATCCAGAAAGGTCCACTGCAAAGGTTGCTTAGGTATTTTAACACACTTGGTACTTTCTAAGCTCTCCAAATCGGTACGAGGCACATAGCACAGACCAGACCCAATGGCTAATTATAATAGCGGGATGGATTTTTTCCAGCACTGCAGATTCTTGTATGAACCGCAGTCGAGCTGAACTGTTTATACTTTCAGTCTTTTCTTCTTGTTAGTCCGTGCACTCAAACCTACACTTTACTCACATTTCCTGAGTGTACACATTATGACTACAAAACATCGATTCTGCAATCACACCACGTGAAACATGAGACACCCAGTGCAAAACAGTTCTGCACCGCGCAGGCACTGCAAGGGAAGCCCACACAAGGCACAGCCCTTTCCTCAAAAAGCTACAATGCTCTGAAGACATCGGCTGCCTCACAGCAGCCCATACACAGAACACGCTGCCTTCAGTAGAACCATCCTACTTCCAAAAGTCTGCAATAAGTATTAGGTTCAGGAATTACACCTCTTCTCCTTAACGCAGAAGCTTTTCGAATAACTTCCAGCATGGTCACAAGGAGTTAAAAGGTACCAAAAGCCATACTAACCCCAAGCAAGGGGAGAAACGTCTTAAAACACAAGACCACGCAAAAAGCTACACTCGAGCCTGCTGTGTTGAAGGTCATAAGGCAAACTGCTGAGAAACGCACCAGGAAGGGCAGGCAGCCCTGCCCTCCTCCTGCTTTCCTGGGCTCCATAATCGGAGCTCCAGCATCCAAACACAACATCCTAAGTCCTCAAAGCTGCCAAGAAAACCTTCAAGCAATGAACCAGAAGTAACTGACAGCCCAGTCAGCTCCCCACTTGTTCAGTAAAGTATTAATTAAGTTTCTCTGCTCCTGATTAAGTCTTCCACGTGAATTCTTTCATCACTGATCTAAGCGTGTAAAGCAACGCAAGGGAGGAGAATATTATACCCAGCGTGGGTTGTGCAAGTCAGAGCAACTTCCATCACCCTGGGTTGCCTCTTTCAGAGCTTATTCGGAAAGGAAGAGCTCATAATCCCCAACTTCCAGCCAACCACTTAACTTGCAACACCAACCAAAGCTGGGCCGTTCCACCTGATTGCAGGCACCACCTACATCCACACCTGCCTCCAAGAGGCTTCTGCTGAGGACTATCACAAGGCAACGCCACTACCGAGTCCTATACCCTGAATATCTTTAAGTCCTTTAAGATCTTTAAGTAGCAGTACTTTGCTGATGGCTAATTCTGGAGATAGCCCTGAGCACGCAGTTTAAAGAGATGCATAAAAGCATGCTTTTAATAGCAGCAAAACCTCCAATTATTTATTATTTCAAACAGTGAGATATATATTTCTCAAACTGTCAAGATACTAATCTTCGTGCCCTTCCAAAAATAAAAAGGAAGTTGGAAAGTAAACAACATCCTTCAGTGTCAGGTGGAAACAAAAGTTTACTCTGTTCACAAAAACATCTCGCAATTTGAGGACATCTGGTAACTTTCCACCTTGACAAAGCCATGTCCCTGCTTTCGGGGGGGAGCGTGTCACAGCTCTGAAGAGCCTTTAATGTGGCAAGTTCTCAATTTCCTTTTTTGGTGGAGGAGTCTGCTGCACGTCTCGACTGATGCGCATCTTTCCGATCTTATCGCAAGAGAGACCTACACGACAGCTCTTCTTTACTCTTAAAGCCCAGCACAGTGCTCACATCCTGGCACTGCCAACGACGCACTCGCAGCCTAGACAAGACTGGATCTTCAGTGCGTGGTGACAGTTGTTTTCCGTCAACACCAGACATAACGTGGCTCTAATAAAGGAATTTTCCTACCTTGTCATAAAGAGAATTTCACCAAAGATTCGCAGCCTGAGTTTAGATTGAAGGACATTTCTCATCATGGCATAGCCAAGCACTGCAAACCACGGACTTGCCCAAAATTCAAGACTGTTTTTCTCCTCCCAGACCTATAGGATGTTTTATCAGGATTTTCCACTCCACACAGAGGACCACGCTCAGTCTGGTTCCTACCTCCTTGTTCTGCTGCGTTTGCTGCCAACGCCACCTCCGCTTCAGGGCTTCCCTTTCCACACCTTTATCCATTAAGGTATAAAGGGATTTGCGAAGCACGAGATCTCTATCATGGAAACCCCACATACCTGCATGGAGGGAAAAAAAAAAAAAAAGCACAAGATTAGCAAGAGCTGGCATTTCTCCATCTTCTGCTAATTGCTGAAGTCCTACAACCTGCCACAGACCAGGGGAAGTGGGTAAATTGGGAAACAAAGGCAGAGAAATGCAAGTTGAGCAGGGCCAACCTGAACAACAAATTCAACAGTCCCAAGCTCCCTGTTCAAAGCCTGCATTTTCCACCTGCAGCGAGCTTCTACACAGCTGAAAGCAGAAGCTGCCACCTTCAGCTATAAGGAATCTCCCAGACAGAGCAAAATATTTGTTCGTAAAATCACATGGTACTTTCCATCACCACTAGGCTGATCTGTTGAGGGAAAATTTAGACCAGGTGAAACGAGGCTGTGGTTTTGCTGCATCTGAACAGAGCCGGCAACACAAAGGAAATGCACAACCCTGCTTATTAAGTCTAGAAACCTCTGAAAAATTCTGCCGCGCTTGACAAGGTGAAGCCACAGGAGACAAACCTGGGCCCTTGAGCCTGCTCCGCTTTGCGAGGCTGCCTCCCAGGGCTAATGGGGAACGGGCGGCTCTGTTGTTTCACATTTCTTTCAGAAACATGGGGAAACTTGCCAAAGGGAAGGGGAGAGGCCCAACTCAGAAGGAATAATTTCAGAAGTACACAGCGATCGGCAGCCCGTTGCCTTCAGCTCGGTCTCTCCCGCGGAGCCTGGACGTCACCAGCACTCGCACACCTACTGCTGCTCACCCGGGACGAGCAGCGGGACCACGGCTCCCCGCGGGGACGGACGGGAAACGCTCAGTCCCGCTCTCGGCAGAGCCTGTCCCAGAGGCAGGCAGGGGGCCCTGGGCTCTCCTCCCACCTCCTCCGGCAGCATCAGCTTCCCCGGTCTGATAGCACAAACTGGCTGGCGCGGAGAAGCGGGGCGGCAGCCGCACCTCTCTCTGCACGGCGCTCCTTACCGCGGCTGCGCAGAACCACTTTGCGTTCCGTGAAGCTCTTACCCAGGGAGGCGGCATGGAGCAGGCAGTTCCCATCGCCGGTGGTGGCCAGAGGAAGCAGCCTTTGGCAGCTGGGATCCACGTTCGCCCACCAGTTCAGGCGACCTGGGGGAGTATTTGAGAGCATGAAAACGGGGCCCGTTACACGACGTGGGACCCTTGAGTTCAGCTGCTTTAAAGAAAAAAACAAGATGAGGGCTGTAGCCTGCTCAATTTGCGATGGGAACACCCACGGACACGAGCTGCGTACCCGTTCTGTGGCTGGAAGAAGAAAGGAGTCAAGACGATGCAACAAAAAGGGCAGACTGGGGTTGCAACAACTTTGTGGGGACTTGGGGAGATGGCCAGGCTACAGGAACAGGCAGGAAACGGGAAATAATTACTTGAGGTCATACAAATTACAGATAAAGCTGAAAACGGGAGCCAGCCCAGCCAGGATTTTAACCCAGGCCAGCATTCTCCTTCTATCCATTTTTTCCCCCCACCCTACTTATTTCAAAAAACCCCAAAAAAACATCAGGCTGAAAACGCATCCAAAACACCAGTCACAAGCGGTGCCTGACAACTTTTCCAGTTTCTCCAGCTAATAACGAGACTGCTTTTAGTTGCTTCTGGTAACCAGATCACTCCTATTTAAAGCATCTCGCGTAGGTAATTTTTTCCCTGCTCGTGAGTTTAGGTACAATACTCAGGAACTTTTGCTGAGCCAAGCAGCTAAGCAGCTTTACCAGTAAAAATGCAAATTGACGGTGCTTTACAGTGTTTAAAAATAGCAGCTTTTCGGTAATATAAAGCACTTGAATTACTACAAGTCAAGAGAGAAGGTTTTCAGATAATCTAAAAATAGAAGCTAGGAAAAATTAACAAATGCTGCAGTTAAACTCAATGCTAGAAGTTAAACATTTATCAAGGAAACGAAGCTGTGCTGAATTACGACTTCGGGCTTACAGCTCCAGCCTGCCTCGGACAGGCTGCGCTTCGCTCTGCTGTGCCCTCAGAAACACACCCCGCGTCCCTTGGCTGCGACCGCTTCCAGCAGCTTTTCCGCAGCGGATCCTGCGCAACAGGCACTTCGGAGGGCAGATTCTGTTCAAGCGTCAAACAAGTTGCATCCGTTTGAACGGCTCTTTCAGAAAAGTGGCCTTTTCCCAGCATTTCTAATGAACACCCCTGTTCCTGAGCACAGTCCCTGCCAGCGACCCCGGCTCTCACAAGGAGCACAGGATTTCTTGAAATTGTTTGCACCACCTCAGCGACAGCAGACGCAGGAGAGCTAAATTCAGAAAACTGTTTTTAAACACTGCTAGGAGATAAACACAGGAAAACACAAAACACAGAGCTAACTGCAATGCGATGCCGTAATTTCTTTTCTCAGCATCAGGAAAGGAACCCACTGGAGTTGAAAAGCGTTTAGCACACAGGCTCGAGACAATAGCCCCGCTTGGAGAAGCGGGCTATTTTCACTCAATATAGCTTCTGGCACGGCGAAGTCGCAAACCTTCGCCAAGTGGCAGGGTGCCAGAAGAGCAAAGCGAGAAGCAAAACAGCATCTAAAAGCTAAACAAAATGTAACGCTACTGTAGTCAGCGTTGAGCTTTTTATCCCCTTTATGTTTTTCCTCGAGAATTTACTGTTCTTTTCCGGACACGACTACCGAGTTCACAGGAGTCGTCTTTCCCCAGCGTTCGCAGCACCTCCGGTCAGCGCTTCAGAGGTTGTGCAGCCTCTTACCAGGCACAGTCAGGTCCAGCTCAGAGGACACACCTTCGGGAGGCATTTCTATTTGCAGCATGTGGTCACGACATGCTGCACACGTTCACGGCGAGGCACGCAGAGTAATTTGTACAGACTTCCACATGCTCCGAGTTACGCAAGAGAGGTCATCTCAGCTTCGCTCCCTCAAAAGAAACCACATTCCCCAAACCCTTCTCAATGTTTTGCTTGTATCAAGGCGGTAGAAGGGCCAGAGGCCCCCTAGAAGTATTTAAAACAACATATTTCTCTGCACACAGCTATTAGCAGCAAGTCCTGGAAGCTCTGCATGCAGGCAGAAGGGAAAAAATAATTGGATTCAAGAGCACAATGGATCTTCCTGCCATCAGCGCTTCCGTGACAGGGAAAGAAATGCTACTGCAACTAGCAGGACAAATCGACACAAGCAGCAAAAAGCTTGCTGCTACTGGCTTACAGTTAGCTCGCAGCAGCATTCTGAGCTCCTGGCTACCTCGCACTCGCCCTTTTGCTTTTCGGCCCCAGGCTGTCACCCTGCTCTCCCCACCGGCTGGCAGAAAAGCTCCGCTAGGAGCTGATGCTGCTACAAAACTCAAGCCTAAGAGGCCAGTGACAGCTCTTCTGCACATCCAAGGCAGTCCACGAGCACCAGGGGGCTTCCCTTTGCAGCAGGCGCCAGTACCACGGCTCTTACAGGATCCAGTTTCGCCACACAACTGGTTTCAGGACGTTCCGCTGCACGGTGAGAACATTTGTTTGTTCCAGCAGAGATCAGGAACCCGGGCACAAACGCGTACATTTTGTGAAACACTACTTTCTTCTAACAGGAACCACCTAAATAGGTCACACAAGTAGGAAGGAGCAAAGACAATGCTCCTCCTAGCCCAGAGACGAGCACTGACTCAGAGAAATCAAATGACTTCCCTGAGGCTACCAGGGACTCCAGCGCTGTAATTACAAGGCCACCCTCTCTGCGTGACGGAGGTAGCGTTCCCAGGGATGACTTGCTCTCTGGCTCCTCAGGCTGACGTGACAGATCCAACACTAACCCACCACCACACTTGTGCAGTTGCTGCAGAACGCATTTTTCCTCCCTTGCTGAATCACCGGGTGGAGGTGAGGGAGTGCGATCACCACCTGGAACTAGGTTATCAAAGAGACCAAAAAAGGAGAAGGGCAGCTAGAAGAAGCAGCAAGCTCATTTATTGCATCTAAAATTAGATAATTCATCTGTAGTCTTCCTCATTTAACTCAGAGCCCATCTCTGATGACAACAATACCTGCAGAAAACATTTTTGTTTCAGGACCTGGCAGCAACAAGAGCTTGTCCTAAAGCATTTGCACATCTGTAGCTACTTTCTCCCTGGACAGCGAGTCTCTTCCGCACGTCAGGAAGGACAAGAACTGAAGGCTTACCACGTGTTACAACCAACCATGCTACCGCTCTGCCTGCTGGAACGACGCAGTCCACGGCAGTGACAGCGCGAGTCTCCCTGACAGCCTGGCCTTGACTGCTCAGCTCTGCCCCCAGTGCTCGGGGACACTTCCTCCTAGAGCCCCGGCTCGAATTCCTGGTCTCCTTGCTGAGGATGACAGCGGAGGGGCCAAAGGCGACACAGCCACGAGGGTGGCTTTGCTCCACAGGCACCTGCTCAGCAGGAAGAGAACTTCACCTGTGTTTTGAAGCAAGGTGGACTTAGACGTGAGCTCGCCTCTCCTGTTGAGAAAGCCAGTCTGGCCAATGACTTATGGGCTAAAATATTTGCAGAAGCTTTTCAAGCCGGACGCTGCCATGCAAGACAGGGGGGGGTACGTGTACACACGTGCCTCTGACCATGCACGGGCTAAACCCAGCTGAAAAGCTTCTCAAGCCCTGCGTGATGCATTACCAAGGCAGGGACGGACGTGCACTGATTTCTTTGATTGCCCGCTCCGAGACGCAGGACATTTACATTCCAAGAACGAGGAACCTGTTCACCATTCATTCGCCGCCGTTCCGGCAGTGAAGCAAGCATTCAGGGAAGAGAGACGCTGAATTCTTAACTCAGCAGTTTTTAATAGTCCACCTACAGATGTTTACTGCAGCACCAGTCTGAAGAGTGAAGCAGAAGTTTTCTTGCCAATGTGCTGGGGGACTTTTGAAGAAGCGCATGGCATTGTTCCACTGACCCCAGGGAGAAAGCACGACCTTGGAGCAAAGGTGCAGCAATCAAGCCTAGGGTTTCTTTCAGCTCTTCCTGACTTTTAGAATAGCCTTGGGCAAGGCACTGCCTACTGCTTCTCCACGTGTGCAATGAGAAAAACACTCTGCATCTGCAGAATATAGGGCAAGGCTTAAACCATTTAGGTCTGTAACAAAGAACGCTAAGGCTGTAGCCAGGGCCAAATTTTCAGCTCCACCAAGGCTTTTTCATAGAATTCTGAGCACGTTACAAGCTTTCCAAGAGGATGTCATTACAATTTACAGCCACTTTAAAGCATGCTTACTCTGCCACAGTGGTGTAAAGGGATCTCTGCACAGAACGAGAAGAGTATCTTAATATTTATTGGTCTGTAAAATATTTGCTTAATCCCCTAAGGACAGCGCATAACAAATTAATAAAGGATATCAGTGTAGATCACAGCACCATGCTCAAAACCCTACTTCAAATTAAGCTTGGAATATTTCATACATGCAGTACAGCCCTTTATTAAAGATAAACACTCATTTATAACAAACCCACATACATAATGCAGGTACACTTTGCCTTCAAACAGCACTTTCTAAAAATCAATTACTTGACATTAACATCATCTCAGCACGCTGGTAAGCATCGCCAGCACTCATGAAAAAGCACAGCCGAGAGGCCTGATCCAGCCCCCTCTGAGGCCACAGGAATCTGCTGCCTGCTCTGCTGGCAGCGCGTGCCTCCTCCTCCAGGGTCACGGACATACCTGTAACATGTTTTGTGAATACAGAAATGATTCGTATGAATTACAGTTTGAGAGATCTATACTGAAAACTAGATCCTAACCACCCGAAAGCACCACAGTTCTCTCGGCCAGAGCTTGCGCTGAAACGCAGCAATCCAACGCCCAGCCTTGACTCTGCTTAGATGTAGATAAGCATGTTTTAATTTGCATTAAACATGACGGCTTGACTGTCAACGAACAGCAACGCTGCTGTAACAAGATCACTTGGATCAAGTGTTCATTTCCAAAACAGGAGAATACTTATTACAGGAACACTTGAGCAGGATAGGTCTAAAATCTGGCATTAAGAACATATGTTCTCTCTGAAGCACTAGTTTTCTAGGTACGTGTATTGGTGACAGAAATAAAGGAAAGGTGTAAGGGCTCCCGAGACCTTGCCTGGTTTGTCTCTTTCCCCCACCCTGTCCCAACCGTACGCAGTCCTGGTAACACATATTAGGTTGTTCTGTGCCAGCACGGAGGTCCCATTCATTCACCAGCTAAATCTTATTTACAGATCACCTAGCAACTATTCAGGAGGAAACCAGCATGTTGGAAAACAAATCCATCTGCACTCATAAGGTGGTTCCTCTCCAGGCACACACAAAGCCAGCAGACGAGTTTTCCTGCATTGAAGTAGCAAGCGTATAAAATGCATCATCAATCTAAAACGTTTGTAATCACTTCAAATATTTGTCCATGATGATTAGCTACTGTTTGTGTAATGCAGGAATTTCTTTCCCCCCCCTCCTTCTCACAGTAAGGCTGATGGGATAGCGCAGGGCATAGGGAAGCTTAGGTGGTGAGATAATGCAATTTTTTTTTTTTTTTTTTTTT
>VXAL01011479.1:25032-47901 GCA_013399475.1 Chauna torquata
GGGGGCAATGGGGACGTTTGGTGGGGAAAAAATGTAATTTTTTTTTTTTTTTTTTTTTTTTTGAGTATTACCATTCAGCTGCCTGAGCGATGACAACATACAACACACACAATTTACATTCAATGTCTGCAGGCAAAGCAAAGCAGACTCTTGCACCACGCTATGAAAAGGGATGAAATAGTATCTATTACAGACACACATCCCTGCTCGGTTCTCCACAGCCTCAGGCTGGTACGCCAGCATATTCCAGTTGGTACCGCTGCAGACTGCCACCGCTGCGCTGTATTAGCATCAAAATAATAATTCAGGGTATGAATGCTTACCAGCCTGCTCCAGTGCCACCAGCATTGACTGCTCGATGAGGTCTCGCTCGATGAAGCTACGGAACTCCTCGGTGTACACCGTGAGATCAGGCAACTGGAACGTGGAAATCGGCATCTCCAGCAGATGCTCGCTGCTGCCGTTGCTGGAGACGTGGGAACGGGCCAGAGAGACGATGGTAGAGCTGGCGTGGGAAATGCCTCGAGACAGACGTTTTTCTGAGAGGAAAAGGAAGATGAAAAACCACCTGAACGGTGCAGAAGCAGCAAGCTTCACAGAAGCTATTATTAAAATCGCCGCCTTAGCTAGTCTTTTTCGGTTGCTAGAAGCTGAATTGCTCTAACACATAAATATTTCAGACACCAGAAGGAAGGCTTAATTGATCCATATCATTTTTGTGACTCGGCTACCTGGACGTTAGATGACACGTACCTTGCACAATATCATCCTGCCGCTGGAGCGGCGGTCGCCCGGGTCGGGCTGCCTCCTTTTCCGGGGGTTTGTAGTTGCGTCCTTCGTTGAAGGAATGCGGTAAGTTCCCCGCATGCACCTGCCTTAGTTGTTCAAAGTCGCTCAGGGCTGCACTCAGATCCCAGTTTTTACCTGGATGGGAAGGTATCAATAGTGGTCACCATCACACGAGAGAGAAATCAAGCCAGCTCCTAAAACACCCGCACTAGAACCTGATAATAACTAATAACAATGGGTTTATCTACCCGTTAAATTTGGAGCTATATTCCTATAGAGGATCTGGATTTCCTGAAGAAATGGAACCGTGAAGCTGAGGCGCCCAGAAAACATTGCCACTGGTTACACAGGCGGCTCACGCATGCCTCGAGCGGGCGGTAGAGACGTACAGAGCTTAGAGGGAGCTACCACTCCTGGTCGCTGGACGTCAGCAAATCCTCCACAAAGCTCCGAAGACCTCAAGTTTTGCCAGAACTAGATTTCTGGCTGCGAAGTGAATGGCAGGGTCACCATAACAGCACACACGCTGAAGACAGAACATGGGACTGAAGTAAAACAAACAGCATTTCGCCCTTAGGAAAGGGAAATCGAAGGGCAGGCTGTGCTGTGTCCACCAGCACCTATGTAAGCCAAACAGCCAATTCCTTCAGGACACGCCGTGTGCTTTGTTTTATAAGCCTCCCCAGCTGCAGTGAGGATAATCCATCATGGTGCAGACACCACCTCTTTGCTGACAAAGCTGAACAGCCTACAGCTCTCTATATCCCCCACATTATTGCCGGATAACGCTCGGGTGAAAACACGCACGATAAAGCGCAACTTTTACAGCTGATGATTTATAACCCAACTTTTTCAATCTCTGTGCGTGGTTTTTAAGAGACAGCCACCCAACTCTTCTCAAGATGATGCCCAAAATATAAAAGCAAGTAAGGTGCCAGCCAGGCGAGGCAGTAGCTACAGCACTTCTCAGCAGGCTCGAGCCATTACTAGCCAGATAAATTATTCAGTAAAACAGCTTGAACTTAGCGGAGTTGGGTGAATCCTTGCAGCAACTCCACTTCCTGTTAACGCTACCCAGCGAGCTGAAAGAATATATGTTAATACTCTGAAGTCTTTCAGTATGCAATAAATTGACCTTTTAGAAGCCTCTGTCTTCCAAAGGCAAGAATGTATAGCAAAAAAAAAAGAAAGTCTACCATATGGCTTACATTTGGGAGAATTGTGATTTTTATGAACACTGTTAATCTAAGCTCTTAAATTAGCAAGTTAGCAGACACTGTAGAAAGAAAGCCAACTTTATATATAGTAACTCCACTACAGGAAAGATATATAAACTGCCAATTGGTTTATATGATAGCTCATGGACAATAAAAAGTCATTATGTCTAATTCCCAAATGGAAATATACTTTTCAAGTATTTAAATTCTTTTGAGAGATGTAATTTGCAACATTTAATGACTGACTCTAAACGGAAAGTTATTTTAAGGCTCACCTTTTGAGTCTCCCCCCCTCCCACCCCCCCAAGTGAACCAATGAATCAGTATCAAGGAATGATTTTGAGTCTTCTTTTTTTTTTGTCCCCCAAGTGAACCAATGACTCAGTATCAAGGAATGAGAATGACCCGTCAGATTAAAATTAAAGCTGCCGTCACATCGTTACCTGCTTCAACACAAGCGACAGGAGGACGCACTCGTAACGCTGACGCATTGCAGCCACGTTTACCGACCACCTTCACCAGCAGCTGCTTCCGAAATCAAAAAAGCTAAGCTTTGGAGCGTCTATGAGAAACGATGGCAGCCTTAAGGTATCATAACCCAATATTTATGGGACCACCCAGTCACCTACAGCTTTTGCACCAAGCAGGTCTCCTCGGTGCCGGGCCGATGAGGGAGGTTCCCTGCTCCAGCACAAAACCGGGCAGGGGAAAGTCCTCTGGGGACGCTTGGGGCCAGAAGTTCAACCAGAGAGAAACCCGGAGCCCGTTTTCCACGTGACATTAAGCTTTCACTGAAATCTGTCCCGTTTTCTGCCAGAGAGCAGAATCTAAATAGTTTTGCCAAATAATACGTGCCATTCTCCCCTCGGTTCTTTAACTTTGTGTGCACGAGGACGCTGGACCGCGTCGCTGTTGAGGCGATGGGATCCAGCGGTGCTAGAGATGCGAACGACGGAGTAGACGTCGAGACTGGCGCTGCGCGGGAAGGCACGTCACGAGCCAGGCAGCGGCTTTGCTTCGAACGCGCACGAAACTCAAAACACAGACAGAAAAATACAACTTACAGATTCCTCACTTTGCCCTCAAACTTCATGTCTGAATAATTCACTTTATGCAGCTATTTTGTCCGACTGCTTTCCCTGCTAATACACACCAAAAAGAGAAAAATGTCTTTGTCTTCCCTCATTTCCACACGTGGAGTTGTCAATTCCACAGAGACTACAGGAAGAACAGCAGCGAGTCATGAAAATGAAGTAAAACTACTGTTGTCAAAATAAATCAACCCACGTGCCAGAGCTGGAGACAGAAAACTTGGAGGAACATCTGCTTTAACAAGCAGATATTCTATCGCAAGCATAAATATGAATTCTGAAAGATCATATTAGAAATCCTGACATGAAACAAAGAAACCTAAAACCAGAAACCAGAACATAAACACACCACAAAACCCACAACTCGCCAGACTTCCGCTGAGACAACACTCGGCTGTAAAATTAAAGGGTGAAGGCCTGCACCCAGCAGGGCTAATGGGAGTTCTGAGGAGGAAAAGCACCCTGCGCCTGCCGATCAATGCTGCAAGCGCCGAGCCAGGCAGGCGGAGCAGCCTGCCTAAAGACACGGATTACAGCAACAATTTCAGGGCTTTGAATTCATTGCTGTTACAGCACCCGGAGCGGCAGCGAG
This sequence comes from Chauna torquata, assembly GCA_013399475.1. Classification (NCBI taxonomy): domain Eukaryota; kingdom Metazoa; phylum Chordata; class Aves; order Anseriformes; family Anhimidae; genus Chauna; species Chauna torquata. The sequence continues at coordinate 28,722 of VXAL01011479.1, forward strand.
CAGAGGAGCCAGCGCGGGTGCTCCAGGAGCGTCAGCGAGCCCTGGGTTCAAGCTATGCGAGAAAAGGGATGGTAGGAAGAAACACCCCCAAACCCAGGTCAAAAAACAGGTGCAAGTTTATTCCCCATCACCGATCTGCGGCAACTTTTGGGGGCATACGCCAGGCTAGCAGCGAGCACGAGCGAAGCAGAGCTGGACCGGCAGAGAGGAGGGACGGAGCCGGCTCGGGCAGCCGGCGCTGGCCGCACGTGAGGACGGTCCGCGCTGACCGGCCGATAGCCGTGACCTGTTCCCGTGTTCGAGTGCTTTACACGAACTCCTGGCATAAGGAGGAACTAAAGCACCTCTGAAGCAAAGTCAAACTCACGCAGTCACCTTTATTCTGAAGCTGAGAGGATGATTCTATAGCTAAGGTATCACAGCAAGCATGGTCTTGCATTATATAATTGCATATTGGTTAATTACGTACAAACTGCCAAACATAGCCCTCTCTGCTTCACATGCAATGTGTCTGTCCTCCAGCACAAAAGCACAGGCCAGTATTTACTCACCATCCTTTTGTCAACATTAACCCAAAGGCAACGCTTGCGAGAAAGCCTACATTCCAAAAATTAACACCTGGTAGCCTCTCCTCTACCCCTTCCCGTAGCTACAAGCAGAAGGCGAAAAAACAATTATCTACAGCCTGCAAACTCAACACAACCACTAACAAGCGAGTTCTCTATCTCACGCAGTTTTTGAGAAAGAGACAAAGTCAGTATTATGCTATGTTTTCGGGCAAACACACGCGCTCTTTTAGGTAGGCAGAGCACTGGAAAGCTGCCAGCGTGGCGTGCCGAGAGTCCCGAGGGCTGGCTCGCCCGCGTGAAAGCCCGCTGACTGAACGCAGACGACGATCACGCGTTTTTGAGACTTGTCTTCAATTCCTGAGCATCTTAGCGCCTTCCACCACTTTAGGCGGCCTGGTCCCGTTCGATAGGAAGCCTCCTGTCCTGATCCTGTTCGATAGGAAGCCTCCCGTGACGAGCGTTAGGTGCACTCCTGCGTAAACGGGGCTATGAAGGGACACTGCCAGGAGAGGTCACTGGCTTGGCAGCACGCCGCTCGCAGCGCGGACGGAGAGATACCAACAAAACAGCAATTTGTGTTGGCATGATCAAACCACCTTCACAAGCAGAACAAGACATACCAGTAAAAGCACAGTTTTGCCTACATAATTACCCCTCTATTGCTTTGAAAACACAGACAGCCTTCATCCAGCGCTATGCCTTCAATCCTTTTGAAGGCATCGCTGCTAACAAGAAAAATCCCTAAGTCCTGCTACCGTTCTGGACCGCTGCTGGCGGTGAACATGCACGAACAGAGAGGATGAACGAAGGGATACCGTGCTTGTCTGATGCGCTCTCCTTCCAAACATTTGAAATTCATTATCCGATGGACGCGTAACAAGAAACCAGGGCAGAATTTCACCAACCACACCGCTGACGGCACCGCTTTGACATCGCCAGCACCGTTCTCGCCAAGCGCCAGCCCCGCGGGTCTCGCCAGCAGCCTCCCTGCCCCTCTTGCAAGCCCCATCACCCCCCTCCCTGGTTTTATTCCCAGCTTTATTTACCTTCGAGCAGGTCTCTGGCCAGTCCTGGCTCTGCCCCTGTTGAGCGAACAAAATCCGACAGGACGATGTCCATATCCAAGGTCGTGTGCTCATGGATTCCTCCCGGCAGCTGGGGTCGGCGGCGCGCGGATCAGCACCTCGGCCTCAATCTAGGAACGAGACCAACAATGCGCGCGGCTCGCGTTACAGAGAATAAAATAATTAGCCTGGCGAGGCAGCCTCGGAGCTGGCTGGGAACTATCCGATGGCATGTGCCCCCGTCCCCCCCGAGGGGGGGAGAAAACCTCCCCCCACGCAACTAATCGTGTTTCAGGGCTGCCGATTAACTGGTCGATAATTGTGAGTAAAAACACGAGGCATGCCGCCCTCTCCCGCGCCCCAACGCAGCCCCGGTTCGCGCTCCGGATGGCAGAGCCGGGGGGAGCCGCCGGAGCGATGCTGCGGGTGCAGGCGTGCCGAAGGCTCGGTGGCTTCGGGGAGAAACAATTCTCATTTCCAAGCGACTCAGGGGAGCTCGTCTCTGCAAAATCGTAGGCGAACAGCTAGGAGAATAAAGGAGTTTGTTTGGTAGCAGAAAGCAGAAAGTTCCCCTCCTCTGCCCGCCTGACCCTGGGGAGGCAGGCAGCCCTTCCCTGAGCCGCCGTCACGCGCAAGGGAGGACAGCGAGAACAAAACGCTGTAATTAGTAGATGTTGCCTATGCAAAACAAAACAAAAACAAAACACCCTTTCAGGCGAAAAAGGCGAACTCCTCTTCTTTCAGAGGAACAGAAACGCACCAGCCCAGCTCTCCAGGAAGAGAAAACCGTCTCAGCCTGCACTTGGTGTTGCCCAGCCCCAACGCCGCGGACCAGCCGCCGCAGGGCTATTTGCTAAAGCTCCATTCGCTTTTCCCAACTTCAAGAGCCCTTCAGATCCACCTTGCAAAGGCAGCAACGATGCGATTCGGTTTGGGGGAAACGCAAACCAGCTTGGCAGCCCCAGCTGTATTCCGTGCAAGACCCTTCAGCCCCTAAAAACCACCAAAGTCTTCACCAAAAGGTTTCCAAAGCCAGCATACCGCAAATCCTTCGGAGAGCTGATCTCCTTCCCAGAAGGGAACAAAACCAGCCAGTGCAAAGGTGTGTTATGTAAACCTTCAGTTTTAGCAGGTCCTAAGATTCAGAAAGCCACATGTAGGTGTGTGCTCTTGCTGTGCATTCAAATCCTGACTTACTGCATTCCTCACGGCAGAAACGGAGAGCAGCACGCTCCGCAGAAGTCTGGACCGGGCAAACGCTCAGCGGGATGTTGCAGTTAAAGGGTTATCATAAAAAATAAAAATAATTAAAAAAAAAATCGACTGTCAAGGAACACAACCTGCTGGAAAAACTCCTTTAAGCTGAAATTTGGCACATGAATAAGAGGGGAAAAATGCGTAAGGCTGCTTGGCAGAGGTGTTGCCACGCTGAGAGGAGAGGAAATTTCAGCATCACATCGAAGATGAACAAACCTGTGCGCTCTACTGGTGCCTTAAAAACGTCGCTTTTCTGGATTATTCCTAACGATGGGCAAAGCTCCCTAACGGCACGCACCTCCCAGACCCCAAGCACAGCAAGTTAAACGTGCAAGCTTTAATCTGGAATTTCCTGGCTGTGTCAGTTAAATACCGTTCTTATTATCTTCCACGCTCTCTAACCATACACGTACTAACTGCACGCACACAGAAAAGCTACTTCGTGTTATTTATCACTGGAGCAATCTTGGGGCTATTGTCATCCGAAGGCAATCCTAAAACCAAGCGCGTTCAGATGCCCAGCAGAATTTGGCAGGCGATTCTCGCTCTGGCCGTACCAAGGATGCGGAGAACACCCAATTACGAGCCGCACTCTGCGCTGCCACGTCCCCTGACCTCTGGCAAGAGCTCTAGCAACAGCGAGCGGAGTTTCTAAATGAAAACTCAGCGTTACCGGAACAAAAGAGAACTTCCTTCTGGTGGGTTCAGCACTTAAAAATAAAGAGCGTACGTAGCAAAGCGTGGCCTTTTGGAACGAAGAAGAAAAGAGCAGCAGCACAGCCTACACCCGCTAACTCGTGGCATTTGCAGTTACTTAGCAAACTCCCTCGCACCCAAAAATGTCAGCATCTCAACACTGTACGGCAAAACGCAGATGGAAAACTCCAGGTCCAATGACACAGCAATGAACCGCCAGAGATTTATTGCAAGGGTTCAAACGAAGAAATAGCCTCCCTCTGTTTGCTTTTTATTTATTGCTTTTTCTTNTTTTTTTTTTTTTTAAATACACAAGGCATCTCTGCGCGCCTTCAGCATCGCTCTGGGTACAGCTGGACAGAAGGAAGGGGCACGTTCCGTCCTCTTCCCTCCCGCTGCAACAGGTAGGAAACCTAAGCCCAAAGAGATCTGCAACCACAAATATGTCGTCCAGCAAAGACTGAAGCGTTTCAGGTGTCAAGCACACCAAACCCCCCCGTAAGTATGCGCACACACGGAGGCATTTAGGATGCGATTAAGGCAGCTTCCAGTGCTGGATATAACCTGTAAGTGAGCTTTCTTGTTACGTTACGAATAGAAGTGTGCTCAGGAAAATGTATGCAGGAGTGAAAAACAGTTGTTTCTATGATCTCTGCAATCCTGACAGTTATTCGAAGGAATTAAGCAAATTAAATCATGAATATTCACGCTTTAATCTTCCTCAGAAACCCAGGTCTCCTCTCATCCCAAGCAGGTCCGTGCGGAAGCATCCCCATCACACAGACGTCCCTCGCATGCCCACAGGTGCCAGTTTTCCTCTGGCACGCAACCGGACCAGCATGAGCACTTCGGGAATCATTTGCTTCTCTGCCACTGCCACACGCGGACACGGGCAAACTCCTCGACTCGGCCATGCCACGCGCCCTGGAAGTGAGAGGAGACGTCACGGCTTCCAGCGAAGGCCGGCTGGAGCGATACCAGGCGAGCACCCTCGGCTCCCAGCAGCTATTCCTTAGCAGCCAGGAGCAGCGCGCAGCAGGGACCAAAAAGCTCATCCCGTTTATTCCCCGTAGCCTTGCGCAGCGAAGAAAACCATCCCTGCTCCCAGCTATGGAATGCAGGAGAGCTTGCACTGTGAAATACAAAATGGGTAGTTTTGCTGAGCTCTGATTAGGAGGAGCAGTTTCATTAATTCAGAAAAACGAACCAATAGCGTCTTGGGTGTGAAAGGCTTTTTCTTCATTGCTTTGGCCAGCCTGGATAAGAAATCCTGTTTCCAACACAGCTGGCATTACTACAGTCGTTCCAGCGCACGGTTTCAACCCTGCCTGCTCATTCCCATGCAGACTGGACCTGATTCTTACCAAAGCTGGTTAAATGAAACCACACAGCACCACATCCAGATCCTTTTTACGTTCCCAGAAGAGACGGAGGGGAAAGCATCCCCATGTCCCCAGAGCATCCAACCTCGGTGCAAAGCCCTGCTGGAGCAAAGGGGGATGGAGTCCTCCAGTCCAAATCAGACAGGCCTGCTGTAAAATGTCCTGCATTTCACATTTTACAGATTCTTGGGACAAATTCGTACGTTTAGCAGAGTGGTTTATCACATTTTTAATACATGCTTTGTTACAAGTCTGAAACACCGAAGAAAGGCACCCTGTTTCGTGCTACAAGGGTTTTGTCCTTACGATACAGTCCATTTCTTTAAGCTATCCCAGAAACACCTTATGATCAGTACTTAACAAGGAAATACTAACTTTCCAAATATTTACATTTTAAGCTATTCCAGGAAAAAAACGCCACCAAAAGTCCTGCTCTGTACACCCGAAGCTTCTGCTGTTTAAGGTTTTGTGCAAAGCAACAGCTGAATTTTAAGAGTCCCGTCTCCCACTGCTACCCATAGCGCTCACGTGGAAAGGGCAGCGTCCAGATCTCCGTTTCCACTGGTGAAGAGCCAGAACCAAATTGCCTTAATTTGCAAAGACTTCAATTAGAATGATTCCCACACACACGTAACTACAGGAGGGAAAGGAGGAATTCGGTAGACGCTTCCCTGCTGAAGGTGAAGAAGGGGTTAGACAAACGGCGATGGGGAAGGCTCTGGACCTGCTCCACCTGCATCGCTGCACAGCACCTCCGACGTCCCTGCCTTGCCCACGCTTCTCTTAGCTGAGGCTTTCAAGAGTGGAACAGGAGCTCTCGGCACCCAGAAATACCGACAAAGCGTACTTTGGAAGAAGCCGCTGTCCCCAGATTCCTTCTGTTTTCCTCCTAGCAGACAGTCCCCAGCCTCTACGCAATTCTGAGATGTTCCCCAATCTTGCACATCTTTCAAAGCTTTTCTCATTTAATTCCAGGCTGCAGAGCAGCAAGCCGCTAATTTAAGATTTTGGAAAGCCAGCATGTTTTTCTTAATTGCATTTTCAGGCACAAAAAGGACTTGAGAGTATGCGTCTCCAAGCCCTTCAAACCAATAAAAAAAATCTTGATTTGAGGGGGAAAAACGACAGCGTGGAGTATAACAAGCTCTCAGCGTTCGGAGAGCCGACGGCTGGCTCGCACAGGCGGGGATCAGCGAGGCTTTGTTATTGACTCCAAATTAAAACACGCTCTTCAGAGTTTCAAAACAGTCATCAAGTTTAAATACCAGGCAGGAACACTTCACAACAATCCTCCTATTGTGATAAGGCCCTATCATGTCCTTCAAATCATTTTTTGGCTAGAAGCAAGAGACTTTCTCGCTGCTTTTGGCACCGATATTGCACTGCAGCCCAAACGGCCCAGGATCAGTGCTCGGATAAAGCAATCGCAGCTGCCAGTCACGCAGGCACCTTGGGGTAAATGCTTTGTAAACAGCTTTCCGGGACCACAGTCATCGACTATTACACGCAACCCCACGGGCTATATACCTGTGGTATCCTGGCAGCACGCTGGGAAGTGGCAGACACATTTACGTTCAACGATTTATCTACGAAAAGACGGCAACCGGTTCACTAGGCAGCTATCACGCTTACCTCACCGAGGTTTTCAAAACTTCAGGAAACTCCACTTCTGTGCAAAACGGGGTACCGGTAACACCACCTCTTATCACACGTGGAGAGCTGGGGATGCAAAGGCAGCTCTGCCCATGAAGGATTTACATCTAGGTCTGGCCTCGCATCAACGAGGTTTCACATCCTTCCCGAAAAATTTGCATAGAGGACCAGAATAGATCACTGGGGAAGAAGAGTGCCTCATTCACAATGAAATCTGTGAAAAGATTTATATTTGAATAAACACACTGCTGCGAAGCGTACAATTGCACATTGTTATTTGCACCCAGTCAGTAAAACCTCCCGGAACTATTTGGAGCGAACAGCGTCGAGCAGCAACTCAGTAGCGCACAGTTACACAGCACCCAGCATATTCGGCAGGGGGAATGCTGCACAGTACATCCCTAGCTGCCACCAGGCTCCCAGGGGATAGAAGTCACCCTGTTTCACAGCGGAACACGTTGGCCTCTGGGCCACCCCGCGCACACAAGCAGGAGAAGCGAGATGGAGGGATGCGGCGCATTTATTCCCTTTCCCCCGCATTCAGCTCTACCTTGAAGCATGGAAATTCGCTTCCCTGGGAATAACCCGCCCGAGCAGAACGGGGTTTTCAGGGCTCTGCTTCGGGTCCTTAGCTGCTATCCTAACTTCCTTTGCATAGCAGCTTCGTCGCTTCTTTCCAGCCCACTTCCCCTGAGAGGTGCTCTGCGATTTTATCGTCTCCTTATCCTTTACCCTGATAAGATCACGGGTATTAAAGCATCAGAGATAAGAGGTCGCTGTCACATTGCTGCTCGTACGCCTGCTCTGACACAGGCTCCCAAGCCGTCCGCAGCTTGGGCGGCTGCAGCAGGATCCTGCCGCCTGTGCCCAGCGACCCGCGGCCACCAGCTTCCCATGCAGCGCAAACTTAAGTCAGGTTATGAATTTGTTATTGAAAGCGGGGTTTTTTGTTCGTTTGTTTTAAAGAAAGCATTCTTTATTGTGCACTAACAATTCTCCAAGCCACACGAGCAGGCTCCTATCTGACAGGCAGCAAAGCGACTTTAATTTCCTTTACATTTTTCTCTGCCACGGTTCGCTTCTCCTCAAATCACGCCGTAAAGCCTCCGAGCTGGTGGGAGGTTGAACGCTTTGATGAAATACCAGAGACGAGCGTTATTCACCTCACGACAGCCTGCTACAAGAAGCTGCCCTCCACTAGAAATTGTAAAGCATTAAATTCACGGAAAGCTTTCGCCCCAGCTGCTCTCGATCAAACAGTTTGGATCCGCAGCAGCAGCAGCAGCCTGGATGCTCCCTCCTTTGCTGACAAGGAGCACGCGGCTCTCCAGACCCCGCTCTTCCAGCGCGCGAAAGCAGGCGTCGGTGAAGCAAAGCGTCAAACCCCGGGGGAACGCGCACAGAACCGAAGGAGAACGCGGCGCAACAAAGCTGAGTTTAAAAGCAACCAAAAGGAACAAGCCCAAGAAGGTAGAAGGGTCCAAAAGCTCAAGAGAAAGCCAACCTTCTCCTCGCCTCGGCGGCAGCACCAGCAGCTCGGATGGAGACTTCCACGAAGCGCGCACCGACTGAGCCCCAGACCACTGACAGTGGTGTCAATATTTTCTTTAAGCCGTGCGTGACTACTCATTCTAGAAACCACAATGTCCTAGACTGTTAGGAATTCCTGAAGTTCAACGCCTCTTCTGCCGTGATGCAAGCCCGGAACTATGCATGCGAAACGCAAGCAACCGGAGCAGGCGTCGTGCCGCTCGCTTCTTGTGCCTCCCAATTAAAAAAAAAAAAAAANAAAAAAAAAAAAAAAAAAAGCCTAAGTTTGAAGCAAACACTGGCATCTTTCAGGTCTCAGGGTTACAGAGATTTCCCCAGAACTTGCCGTGTCACCAACCAGACAAAACCGGAATCGGTGTTTCAGACAGCTGACCTTTCTTCTCCCACGTCCCAAACACCAGTGCCCGTAACCTCCGCGCTCCTTTCATGTTCCCCCAGTCTCTCTCCAAGGGGCCATAAAGATAAGAAATCAGCTAAAAGCTCAGCGTGGTTCACATGGAACCCACGTGGCACACGTTCACCTAACTTTCCATTCTCCTTTTTCTTTAGAAACACGCACGTTTTCAATATAAAGTCCACACACCACCACCAGCAGGCAAACGGCAGCACCCTCGGCAAGCCTGCTCCGGCTGCAGCTCCTCATCTCCAGCACAGCATCCGCAGAGGTAGAGCCAAAATATCAAACCTCTGCCACAAAACAGGTGACAAACCGGTGACGTCGGTGCCACAATCCTTCACCTGGAGGGAACCGCTGTCCTGAAAGCGGCTCGTTGTAGAGGATGCTTGTATCTCAAGGAGCCTCCTTACAACATCATCTGATGCCGCCAGCGGATGCTCCACGTGGGCACGGGATAATGTTAGCACACCCAAACCTCTGGGAATTCACACGTTTTTAGAGCTGCCTGGCGTAACGTTGGACTTAACGAAGGGGGATCACCGCCTACCTCACCTCAGCGGCGTCTCCCCTCCGACAATTCCCCGAGCGCCCGCGCGGATAGAAACAGCTTTACTAGGATAAGCAAAAAACACCTACCCCACAGGGATGTCACAATATTTAGTTAGCTAATGCTTGTAAAATGCTATAAAAAGCTTAATTAAGCCTCGCCCTTATGAGACACTGGAAGGACTCACAGGCTTGTTTCGCAGACAGCGCTGCGCAGCACAGGCACGAGCCTGGGAAGTCTCCGCGTCCCGGCCGCAGCGTGCCGCTGCATCACCGCGTGCTTCACAAATAATCTTGGGGAAAACCCAGAAAAACAGCAAGCGCATTCACCGTGTAGTCAGAGGCAAGGATCCTGGTCAGCATTTTAAATGTTCATCTGCAACAAAAAAAAAAAAAAAAAGCAAAGCACAACACTCAAAGCTAATAACAACCTAATTACGCGCAGGGCCGGATTCTTACCCGACTGAGCAGCGGTTACAGGAGGAACCGCCACCACGAGCCTCCCCGGCTCCTGCTGTCAAAGCTTGTAAAAAGCGATTTACGACTAGATCACGTCAGGTCAAACTGCGCGCATTTAGCGCTGCCTGCAGCCGTCTCTCCTCGTAGGGGCAAGGTAAGGCAGGGGTCTGCGAGGCAGCAACCGCTCGGTGCCACCACCCCGCGCGGCGTCGGTAGAGTCCCCAGCAGGGGACGGCGGAGCGAGCACCCCGCTCACCCGCAGGGAGAGCAGCTCAGGGCAGGGATTTCACCCGATTTAAACGGCCGCGGCCAGCGCTGCCTGAAGGAGGGGAAGGGAGCGCTCACACCAACTGCTCTCCTGGAAGATCCGCAGAAACAGCAGCCTCTGGCACCAGGGCAGAGCGGCCTCCACCCGCGTGGAGGGACGCCGAGCTTCTACCCGGAGCCTGCTACGAACGCCGCGGGTTAGCGCAGGCGAGGCACGCGGCATGGCACCAAGCTCCTCCGTGCAGGCAAGCTCCCGAAGAAGCCTGGTCTTAAACAAGGCTGAAATGGTCGACCGCATCTCTGGAGACCACATTCAGAAGCGTATTAATTCAGTTTCAATGGGCTTTTGGCTTGTTTTAAAAGATTCACGTGAACAAACAAGGGAACACAAGATATAATGCCATTCATATTGCATTGGGCTTCCATACTGTGGACTCGACACAAAACTAAAAGGTTATTAACAAATTACCCCCCCCACCCATGATGTTTCTAAAATGTAAAAGCCACAGGGTGTTGCTTAAATCAACAAAAGCAAGGAAAAGAGAAAAGGAAAGGTTGGCGACCCACCCGGCACCGTCCTGTTACGCACGGGTATTTCAGGACGAGCGCTGAGATCCACCACCGAACTCGGAGGAGTTTCACAGAACTGCCAGCAAATGGTTTCAGTCTGATTCACTGGGGTTTTATTGTCCTGTCCAGAAAGGATGACTGAGTTCATTGCTACTGGAAATATTTTGCCCCGTTTTGCTGTCGTGTCTGAACACGCCGTCGTACTGCAGAAGCATGGTCCTCTACCAGCCCCAGAAGGGAGCCAGCCCCCGGCGTTAGCTCACACCAGGGATGATTCCTGTATGAGAAAACCTTCCCCCCCTCCACCCCCAAAAAAACCCAGAGGCTTCCTCCCCACAGCCTCAACGCAGGATTAATTCTCCCCGTCACCTCGCAGTGACGCACCAAGCTCTGCTTCCAGAAACCGTTCCCATGGCTGTGCTTGGCACCCAACCACGCCAGCCGATACACGCCAGCTGCTTTATCAGCTGTGTGCAAACACCAGAGGAAAGCACGGGAGACACAAACTTACAACTGTACACTCGGCTCCACTGCGAAGAACCTTCTGAATTACAAATGTTTCAGAGCCTCCACGATTCGACTTGCCTACGCAATACGGCTGCTCTGTTTTCTGAAGGCCAATCTTATCAAGACCAGCAGTGGAGCTGGAAATCTTCAGTTCCAGCACAGAAGCAGGTTGAATAGAAAAACAAATGGCTAAAAAATAAATACCGCGTTTCAGTCTCAAACAGCAGCCCGCCAAGACACGCTCGTGCTGCACCAGCGCTGAGGACGGGCTCGGACGCCGACCAACGCGCAAGCCCCAGCTCACGTTCAGAAGTCAAAACCAGATCGCCAGCACAGGACCAGGCTCTTGGAGGTGCCTGAAGTATGCCTGGGTCCTAAAATAAAATGAAAGTAAGAAACAGGTGTCCTCCTTCAGTCCTTGGGCATCCGTTTCCTGTTCATTCAAGGCAGCAGGACACAGCAACCAAAACTATATAAAGAAACTTCACAGTTTTAGCCCAAGGAAAACGTTTCCTTTTGCGTCAAAAGCGTATGTGCTTCGCTTTGCCTTTCGCTTTTAAACTCCGGCTTTTAAGTCAACTTCTTAAAAGACATCGGCAACCAAAGATGACTTTCATGTTCAAGTGCATTTAAACACTCCCTTTGCACTGCGTATATTTTGATTTTAAACAGAATTCGGGTTGGGTGGGTGTGTTTCCCAGCCTAGTTACCAAAATCTGTTTTCTTAAGATTGGGGCACGCCAACGTCACAACGCGCTGCAGCACACGCGGCAGCAGGAAGCCTTTGAGCCAACGTGCAGCAGCTGACGAGGAGCAAAACGAAGAACAGCGAGAGAAAGAGCGGACCAGACCACGCTGGGGTCTTTGGGAAAGAGGAGTCCCCCAGTGCATCTGACAGGTCCACGCAATTTGTCGTCTTAATGCTGAGACAACACCGGTAAAGTCTTGGAGCAAGACGCTGCACACCCCGCTCGCTCTCCACCTACAGACGACACCAAGATTTTATCACTTTACCCGTAGGCTCCCCTGCTCCTCCTGCACAGGCTTTCCAGCAGATATCAGCGTGCTCTTTCCCCCCCACTGTGCACCGGGGCCCAAGCGGAGCCGTGTTCCCAGTGGAGCAATGCAATGGTGAGATTACGCCGAGCAGCCGTGAGTCACACGCAGCTCGGAACTATAATAAGCTTGATCCTCAAACAGTATTTCTTGCTTGGTCACCACACCCATAAAAACAGAGAGTGAAAGCCATGCATCCTAAACCACAGTCAGGATGCCTACACCTACCACTAGTTCAGACCTTCCCTCTTCCAGGCGGTGAAACGACACACGCCGAGAGCCTGACAATTTTGCCTCAACCCACACCCACTTCAGAAAGGGGTCCCGTCAAGCAGCGAGGAGAAGACGGGTTCGTTAATCTCTGTGCGAGGGGTAAGAGGACAGGCACCCATCCCAGGGCCCTGTCTGCTGCCCCAGCGCAAGGCTACTCCCAGACTCACGTGCAAGCGATGCAGGTCCTGAGCCGGCTGATTTAACACGCGGCTCAGCGTTTTGCTTCAGCTTCCAGCAGCAAGGAAGAGTCTGCGAAGCCTTCGTAACACAACTGCACCGAAAGTAAAACATTTAATACAGAACGCCCATGTAAAACAAGATAAAATTCAGACAAAATGCACAGAAGCAAAGTGGTGACCCACAGCTCCCTCTCTTCCTGCATCCTCTCCCTTTGATAAAACACCATCCTAGTGGCAAAATTAGTGCGTAAAAAGTTTCAGCACTAACTCACCAGAAGCAAAAGCGAAAAGGCGGAGCGCACCCTGGTTCTCCGTGGCAGACTGCAGGAACTGCACGACCGCGCTCCCTGCCCTAACCAGATCAAGCAAATTAAAAGAGACCAAGGGAAGAAATAAAAAGGAAGGTAAAATAATTAAACATCCTCCAGCTTCATCACTTGTCTCTTTCAGAGCACAATGGGGGGAAAAAAAAAAAATCACCAAGCACACTTAACCAAATAAGCGTTTCACCGGAAATGAATTCAATCCACAGAACAGGGGAGAAGGACTGTTACCTCCAGGATCATCATTTTAAGGGGCATTAATTTTCTTATTCTGTTAACATTTCAATCACATTGAGAACATGTACTTCAGAAGTTTTCTTTTTTTTTTTTTTTAGGGCTACTCTCAGAACTAAGCCTTAAACACGACCTTGCGCACACTGCTGGGCGCTGACCTCCGCTAAACAGACAAAGGCATTCCCAGAAACGTTTCAGGGGCACGAAAGCACAGCCCTGAGCACCTCTCCCTCCGTTTTACCACGTGAATTCTGACAAGGGCAGGCACCGCCAGCCAAGGCTCCAGGGCTCCGGTCCCAGAACCACGACGACGTCGGCGCTCGGCCTTGGCCCGGACCTCTCCGCCACGGGCGGACGCGGGACCCCCCGGAGCGCTCAGGTACCTTCCGATGAGAACAACGCACAGAGCGCCGACTCTTTCGTTTTTAAACACACGCGTGTGCAAAAGAAGCCCACACCACGCTCCTGAGACGTTTCCAAAGCTGTCTCACGTCACGTGAATACTACAAAAACCACAGGAAAACAGCAGCTTTTTATCAGAAATACGGCCCTCTGGATATCCACGCTGCAAAACGCGCTGCAGATCTAACGTTGCCAGTTAAGGGCTGGCAACCCAGACACAGAAGCTTGCTACTCCCCACTGCCACGAGTCACTCGGAGGAATCGCCCAGCTGCTCCCCACCAGAAGGAAGCTCCCAAGAGCTGAAGCAAGCAGCAAACGAGGTCTGAAACTTGCGGAACTCCTAAACCAAAAATCCACCCCCAAAAAAACGCATTTAACAGCGCTTACCTCCAACGCAGAGCGACACAGAGGTTGCTTGCTCTCCTGTCCCATGCCCTCCGCAGACTTGCGTGCAAACCTTGCCCGGATGAAAGGTTCATGATGCAACCAGAGGCAAGACGGGCAGGACCTCAGCGCCTTAAGCAGCCCAACACCTGCGCTGACCAAGCCCTGCTCTTTATTTAATACTCCTTATCGGAACAGCTGCTACAAAATAAGCTACTCACATGGCTCCGCTCCAAACGAGCGAGACGGGAAGCACGGGGCCCTCGAGGGAGGTTCCTCGCTTCTGCCTCCTTAGCACAGTCCTGGGGAGCTCCATCCGAGCCAGGCTGCGTCCCCGGTCCGACGCGGGTCACCTAACGCGCACCGAGGCGGCCGAAACCCGGCGCGGGGATTAGCGGTGCCCCGCAGGCTGAAGCGGCGCGTGATGAACCCGACCGAACACCCTTACTGCAGACGCTGAGCCCCGACTAGGTGCTGTGCGAGACAACGCACGGACCGCCCTCGCTTAGGCAAAAACCAAACGGGCAGATCATCCTCCGACCTCCGCCACCAGAACAGTTGTTCCCAGTGACAGGGAAGGCGCGAGAAAACCCGCGAGCTGGCCGCCTCCTTCCGTCCGAAGGAACGGTGCTACGGGCACAAGAGGGAAGCCGGTCCGCAAGGCGAGCTCAACACAGAAATGCTTGTTCTTAAACAGATGCGATGGGCAGGCTGAGGCCAGGGTGGAGGCGGCACCGAGGCTGCAGCATTTTCTACTCGGTACAAACAGCTTTTGAAGCAAGATTCACCGTCCTGTGAAACTGTAGCCTCGGAAGCCGAGCTTGGAAGGCTCCACGCGGTTGCAGATTTTTGGCACGATCTGGGCTGCTTCAGGACAGCACGCTGCGCCGCCTCCGCAACAGGGAAAAAGCTTTCTTAAAAATACGCTGTTCCCCAAGGAAGTCAGAGCACGGGAGAAGCAGCGGATAGGCAAGAGTCACGTTTTATAAACTTTCGTTGGTATCACTGCAACCGTTTTCATGTGCTTAGCTTCTCGTAAAAGAAAGCTCTATCCTATTTTCATGGGCCGCAGCCACCTGCTTTCCTTTGCTCTAAATACAGCTGTACTAATTTCAGCTTCCAGATTCTTCTAAAACTCGGACTGAAGAACACGCCTGCAGCGGCACGGGGCCTCAAAGCCATGCGAGAGTCAGCTTCAAACACAGACGGAGCAGATCCGCTACCTCCCACGCCACCAGCGTTGTCATTTATCCGTTCCCTCAAGAGAGCTTGCACTTTTCAAGACAAATTATGAACCCGAACTTTCCGTTTCACAACGGCCCTCAAGGCAAAACAACGGCTCGAACCCCAACACGGGTAGCGTGTCGCGTTAAAAAAGCATCGGCGCTGCAGCCTAATAATTAATAAGGACAACTACTGACCACGCACAGCCTAATTCCCACCACGTCCTCGCTTCCACTGAAGGGTGAGCAGACATTTCACCCGGAGAGGCCGGCACCAGCGGCAGAGACGCCGTCCCAGCCAGCGCGGCGGCAGCTCGCAGGACCGGGGGAAGGCACAGCCTGTTCGCCACGGACGTTCTCACCTGCGGAGAGCAGGCGGTAAGGATCCCGAGGTGGTTTAGAATTAAGGGTTGTAAAGCTTGGCCCTAAACACAATGCACTTTACAGGCTGCGTTAACTGCCTCGTAAGGATGAGAGATTGCAACAGCAAGAGCAGAACACGAAGAAATGACTGCGCGAGGCAGAGCTTCTTAAAATTATCCTATCCTACGCTACGGCTCGATGAAGCCATTAAACCACTCCCGAGGAGCACACCTCCGCAGCCCAGCGCGGCAGCATCCGCTCTCGTTACGTTTCTAAGACGGGCGAAGCTGTTCTCGTGGTACAGGTGCAGGCACACATCCATGCACCAGCAGGGGCACAGCTGCTCAGCATGAAAGACGCCAAAGAACGAGCAGCCCTCGCCGCAACACGGCGGGCTCAGCAACAGGGCTACGCTCCCAGGAATTACAGTGATTATACGATGCCCTTAGGAGCGTCAGGCTCCCTTCCCGTTTTACCCAAACACGAGGCACATATCTAAAATAAACAGTTTTCTTACTGGCCGCACACACGGAAATTCGGCTTGAGACAAATTCACCTGCTTAAACCAGGCCACTACTATTTCCAGCGCAAAGCCTGGTTCTGCAGGGAGCCGAGCGCTTGCTGTTCTCATCAGCCTCCCAGCGGGATGCTCGTAACCAGCACCTCTGCAAACCAGGCCACGGCGGATTCTGCCACGCTTTCAAGCACCGTTTCTCCCCGTAGTACTTTGGCCCAGCCCTCCTCCTGCCTGGTAAATCTATTTGTGTGTCAGTCATTTTTTTTAAGAGAGGAGCTTGCAGTTTAACTAAAGCACCCTCAGATCTGAGGTTCTTGTGGAAAGGGACGCTCTCTCGCCCAGCATCTCAACATTTCTCCGAGGCTGCCACGGAGAGCAACGTCACATCACACTGTAATCGCATTACATCAAGCGGTAAAGATGAGACGCTGCCTTATACGTGGTGCCGGTGAGGTCACTGCCAGCAACACGGCAAACTCTCGGCACAAAAGCAAAACACAAAAATAAGGCACGAGAAAGCCTTCGGTCCCGATCCGCGTAAGGATTTGGGCACACGGCTCCTCTTTGCATCCCCTGCCTCCCTCTGCTGCCGGCGGGACGTGCACGCTTCACGCACACCCCTCGCTCCGCAGGAGGCGACGAGCATCTCACACGTGTGCGCGCTTGGAGGAATCCTGGCTCTGCGAGCGAGCTCTTACCGGCTGCATGCTCGTGACAAGTTTCTCAACAGATGTCCCTTCCAGACGCATCAAAAGGAAAGGTCGTGAGCTTCTACGCCATCTCCCCTCTACGCTCCCGCTGTAAACTTACTTCTTTAGCTGGCAAAAAAATGCACGTTCAAGTATTTTAAACATCACGTTTCCCCAAAGAGCGACACAGTGCAGATGCACATGGCTTAAGCCGCTGCACAGCAGCTTTGCCAGCACATTTTCCACCACGAACGTCCCTCGTATTTCCTGAGCAAAGAATGTTTCTCTTGCTGCGCTGGGGCGACAATTCACAACCACAGAAAGGAGCTCACTGCCCGTGGTCCCCACTGCACACAAGTTAAGACTGCGACCTTGTATGCCACTGCCAACTGTGTTCTTCACACCCACTTTAAATGTCAGCTTTCGTTACGCCGAAACTATTACTCCAGGTCTGGCCTTACAAGTAGCACCACAAGGCAATTTTTTTTTTTTTTGTAAGAAAGTGCAAAAGCCCAATACAGCAGCCTGCTCCTCTGCCGCGATGTAAAGTTTTCACACTCCAGAGCGCTGCTGTTCCAGGGTCAGCGAGAGCTGAACGCTGCGCAAGGCACAGCAGAAAGCAAACCCCGGCTTCAAGAACCCAAACACACAGCAGAGCCTGGCTGCAGCGCACAAACAGGAGCAGCACTGAGATCAGCCCTTGCCAGCCAAGCCGAGGACTGGAAACATGCAGTGGGGTTAGGAAAAAGAAATTTGGCATTGCCAGCACTCTGATGTGAATAATTTGAGCCACCAAGTTTTACTTTTCCAGCTGTGTGACTTAAGCTGACAATAACATCTTTATTTACAATTAGCCCTGCAATTCAAAGTTGAAAATCATACCCCCTGCACGCTGTAAGCGCATCGCTGCAGGCAGACGCGTTGTGTAACTAATAATCACGGGCACGGCAGCTCCCGGCATCGTACTGGTAAGCATTAGCCCATTTTACAGACAGATAGACTGAGAGGCTACAGGCACTCAGAGCGGATGAGCCATCCTCTCCCCGGCGTAGCGCAGAGGCTCGGCTGCCTCCTGGGAGGATCCTGTCCCGTTACCGCGCTCCTTACGCAAGCAACTCCCACTGCAGAGCGTGGTGCAAAGACGTTTCCCTTGAGCATGGGATTGTCAGCGATGCTCGAGCCTCCGAGCTGGTGACTCACCCGCCAGCCTCCTCGCCCACAAGGAAAGCATACAGAGTCCGCCGCTCGGCTGCGAGGCAACCTGTAATTAGCCGGACGAGAAACTCCCTTTCCTCCCAAGATTAAGACCAGTAAACTCCAGAGTTGTTTTTAAGCTTGTGTCACCGTCTCGCTGCAGCGCTGCGGGGCCACCTCGCTCCTAAGCCTGAGCGAGACGCGCACCATCCGAGTACAGCCGCAGCCCTCGACAAAGAGGGCTCGGAGAGCTCAGCACCGGTAAACAGGTCCACAAAAAGACAACGGCTTTTCAGCAAAGCAAAACCCTTGGCACAAGCAGGTGGGCTGGCAAAGTTCACTCCAGTTTGAGCACAGACGCAGCGTTTATAAGCCAGATGGATTTCCAGGTTGTAAGTGATAATCCTGTTTGGTCAACACCAGAGGAAAGCAACCAGACCGCCATTCTTTGGTGCAAAATCACTGCAAACGAGAACATTTTAGTAACCCAGCACCCAGACTGGGAGGCAGCTGCATCTACCTACACCTTCGCCCCGTCTACTTTAAAAGCGCCGGGCGGCCATGGGGACGGCACGGTGCTGCTCAAGCAGACGGTTGTTTCAGCTGACACGCTCTTCGCGCCGGGCTCCGAAGCCGGCTGGAGCAGCCCGCAGACACCGCACCGGCTCAATAATGGTAACTCCTGTCGCGAGGCCAGGCTTCATCCTCCCCTCCCCAGGGTGTTGCTCAAGCCTAAATTATTTAGATCAGTTCCGTAACGCCAGGAGACACAGATACCTTAACTTCGGTAGCGACTTGGAAAGGAAACCAGCGTCACGCCGGAGCTGCGCCCGCCGGGGACCCGAGCGGGGAAGCGGCTGCTCAGGGGCTCCCCATGGCGCAGGGGGGCTCGGGGGGGCCCCTCGCACGGAACCACGGCGTCAAGCCCTCACCGGAGGGCTCCCGGCCTGGCGCGGGGCACCAGCAAGGCGCCCGCGGGGCTGAGGCTGTCGGTGCCCACGAGTGGGAACCGTCCTGCGTCAGGGCCCCCCCAGCGGAGCCGGTGGCAGCCGGTGAACTGGAGGAAGAGCTCCCGAAACGCGGGGTTACGGCTCCACAGAGCGCCCGCGGAGGAGGGCGTCGAGAAGCGGGCCGCCGGGTCGCACACACGAAAACCCAAGGGCCCGTTTCTCCGTGCCAGGCCCCAAACGCCCGGGCACTGGCCCGCACCGGGGCGGGGGTGTCCCCCAGCACCGTCAGCCTCCCCGGCCACCGGCTCCATCGGGCGGCCGGAGCGGGGCTGCGCCGGGACCCCCCGGGCCTGGCAGCGGCACTGGGACCCTAACGGGAGCGGGGAC
This sequence comes from Chauna torquata, assembly GCA_013399475.1. Taxonomy (NCBI): domain Eukaryota; kingdom Metazoa; phylum Chordata; class Aves; order Anseriformes; family Anhimidae; genus Chauna; species Chauna torquata. Next base: position 47,815 of record VXAL01011479.1, read on the forward strand.
CCCGCCGCGAACGGCACCGAACCTGACCGAGACCCGAACCGGGACCGCGAACACCCGGGAACGGCGCCAGACCCGAACCGGGAACCC
>VXAL01011479.1:48489-65925 GCA_013399475.1 Chauna torquata
CCTGCGTGGGGCCTGTAACCCCTGCGTGGGGCCTGCACCCTTGTGTGGGGTCTGCACCCCCTGTCTGGGGCTTGTGTGGGGCCTGCAACCCCTGCGTGGGGCCTTTGTGGGGCCTGCACCCCCTGTCTGGGGTTTGCATGGGGCCTGCACCCCTGCGTGGGGCCTGCACGGGGCCTGTACCCCTGCGTGGGGCCTGCACGGAGCCTGTACCCCTGCGTGGGGCCTGTGCGGGGCCTGTACCCCTGAGCGGGGCCCCCACCCCTTTACTTGGGGCCTGTACCCAGTGTGTGGGGCTTGCACCCCTGCGTGGGGCCTGCTTCGAGCCTGTACACCCTACGTGGGGCCTGTAGCCCCGCGTGGGGCCTGTGCCCCCAGAACCTAGGACACTGAGGAGGATGTGCCTGGTCCCCCCAGGGCTGATTCCTGCTGGGAGCTGCTTTCACTGCCAGGGAGGCAGGCCCTGCCGAGCCTCCCCTGGACGTGGGAAAGCTCCCTCAACCTCCGCCCCACTCAGGCGGGGGGCAGCGCGGCACTGGGGGGGGCACAATGCTGAGTGGGGCAGGGGCACCGTGCCTGGCAGGACAGCGTGTCCCCCCCCGGCCAAGTGCCTCGCATTCCCCCTGCCGTGGGTGCCCGCTGCCGAGAGCGAAGCACGCTGAAAATGTGCCCTGGTGCTGCCATTTGGGTTGTTTATCAGAGCCAGGAGGACGCGTCCTCACGAAACCAAACCGGAGGTTTTGGTGGCCGGGGCAGGGGCACTCGTGTCGCCTGCACTCCCCGATCCTGCCCAGCAGAGCCACCGCAGGGAACCGCCAGTTGGGCACGTTTGCTGTTCTGGGCCATCTCCCACCCAGCTCTTCTGATACACAAACGTATTTTCCTGGAGAAGCAGAGCGGCGGTGGGGAAAGGGCCCCAGGCCGATGCGGTGGCAGCAGCCGGGCTCCTGAGGCTGCTCAGGCTGGTGGTGGTCGGTGGCGAACCCCCACGCAGGAGGAGCGGCGCAGGGCCCGTCATGTGCAGTGTTCAGCTGATCCCGGCACTGAATCACAGCCTTTGTTCTCCACCAGCAACCTAGTGTTGTTTATATCTCACACAAAAGGATTGTTTATCATGTCAGGGGCAGAGAAAAGTCCAGTAAAGAAAGAACCGTCTGTGCGGTGGAGTCCTGGCCTCCCAAGAGTCTTTTTTTTCCCCCACTGCAGTGTTTGTTCAAAGGAGAGATCTTTCTGAGTGCCCCTGACTTCCAAGCAATCAATAGCAATGGTATGGCAAGCGGTCCCCGCTGCCTGCGCACGCAGGCTTTGTGTCATCCTCTTCCCGCGCTGCTTGCATGAGCTGTTTCTTTCCAGCTGCCTGGAGCAATTGTAACAGGTCAGCAAGGCAGGCGCAGTGTTAAATAAAAATAAAATCTTGCCTCTTTTCCGCCAGTTCTAATTTAAACCTTTCCGTTTCCGTAGCTGGGAGAAATGGCTTTGTCAATGAATTTGCCTCTGTGAGTGCCACAGAGGGAGGAGACGTACGAGGCGTCCGCACCTCTCATCGGTAGTGCTGCTACTGCCCTGCTGTCCGAAAGCAGGCGGCAGGCACAGCCACAGCGACAGCCGGCCCTGGGGCCCCTGGGCTAAACCACAGCTGCCGCCGAACAGCCGCCCCCGCAGGTCCCCACGTCTCTCCTGCGCCTGGCTCTCGTTGGCATTAGCTATTTTACAAGTTCAGCACAATTTTTTTTTTTATCTCCTCAGCATCCCTTCAGCTGGCTGTACACAAGATTTTGAGCTCAGTGTCTTGGCAAGCTTGCTGCTTCTTTCCCAGCTCGAGCAGTTTCCACTAAGAGTGCGGAAGTTGCTTTCCACTGGTTCTGGTTCTGGTTGCTTTCCACTAAGAGTGGGAAGAGTGCGTTTGTGCCGTGTTGGCTGTGCTGCCGTCGGGCATTGGTGGCCCCGGGAGGATCGATGCAGCCGCGGAGGCAGCTCCTCTTCATAGCACAAGGGCTGTGCAAAGCCCGGGCCAGGCTCAACTCTCCCCCAGACCCAAGCAGAAGCTGGGCCTGATGGAAAAGCTGCAAATGGGTCGCGGAGATTCAAACCGCCTTTTGCAGGGCTGTGCCCTCCGCACGCTCTGCGGGACCGCAAAGTGCCGCCACGCTGGCTCGTCTGAGCCCACCCGAGCTCCCGCAGAGTTTGCCAGCGAACACCTTTATGTCTTCTCCCAAGCAGCTCCTCTCATGGTTAAGAGATGATCCCTGCCAACAGCTGACAAAATTCCTTCAGGCTTTTCCCTTTCCTTGCCTTTGCAGGGAGCCTGTCAAAGGCCTCCTCCAGCACAGGTTACCGGTGCGCTGAATCTGCGCACAGACTCCACGGTCTCCTCATTTCTCTGTTCGTATCTGCCTATCTCGCATGGACGGGCAAGGACTCTTCTTGCTGTCGTGTTCTCTGCTGAACACCCATGCACCCTGCCCTGGCTGGGACTTCTTGCAACCGCGAGCTGCGTAAGGAGTGTTAAACAACAAGCACTCCTGCAGACGTAAGCCAGCTTTGCAGCTCAGCTCCTCTCTCCTGCAGTAATCCAGCTGCAGACAGTTCAGAGGCTGATCTCAATCAGCTACACCGCACACCGTGTCCTCAAGTGACTGCGCACAATTCCACTTACCTGTGCATAGCCCATCCGCCCTGGTGCTTTCCCTGGTGTTGCTCTTCCAGGCAAGTGACCGTACGCTCCTGAGTGTCAACCCCAATTTCATCCAGAGCTCGGCAACTTTGTGATCCTGTCACTGCAATTCAGAGCCTCTGCTGAAGCAGCCTTGTCCCGGGATCCTGCTAGACGTCCAGCAATCACAATCGTTCCCGTCAGCGGATGCTCTGACAGGCTAAACTTGGAAGCGCAGGACGGTTCTTAAAATACATCTTGGCACCTTGGTGGAAAATGGGGCCTGTCTGCAAAACTCAGGAGCAAGGGAAAGGGCTTTTTGGAGGAGAGAACAAGCAGCAGGCATGAGTCCACCGAGATGACTCAATCCCACCAGGATCTACCGTCTGATTTTCTCAGTGCAGTGCCCTCAGCACGGGGGCACAGTGACGAGGGGTGAACAGCCAAGTGACAAATGCTTTTCCAACAGTTTGGAGCTGACTTAAAGTGACATTACTGCAGTGACATCTGCACAGCAGTGCTGTTTGGAGGGGCACTGACCCTGCGCGACCCTGAGAAAAACTGGCGTGAACTTACAGCATGGCTGTTTCCTCTCCCAGCCCTTGTCCCTTGGTGTGACAGCAGTCCTTGACAGAACGCAGGGCTGGTATCCTGGGGTGCTAATACAATATCAGTGGTGACAGCAAGGCAGTTCCCTGATCTGCTCGATTTCTGCCCTGCCAGGGTGGCAGGAATCACCCCCAGGGAGGGGGACAAGGTGGGGATAGGTGGGGGATCAGCTGAACCTGCTGATGTGGGACCGCTGGGATGCCCTGCACCAGGGCAGCCCCCGCACCCTGCAGCCCCGACCGGCAGCATGCAGTGTAGCCTAGTCCCAGAGTGAACTTACATTAAGAGCAGAGTGAATGCATCTTAAAAACACCTTCAGCACCGTCCTCCATCCTCAGCATGGGGACAGCCCTGTAGAGAATCAGGCCCTCGCTCTCAGCCTCCTCGCTGGACTCGGAACCAAGGCGACAGGAAAAGAGCAGCAGGCCAGCTCCGGGCATACTTCCCTGCACAACACCTAGGCAGGGAGCCGACATGAAAGATTATTGAAAGCACAATGCCATCTTTGACGACAGAAACTGCAGTCCTTTAAACGACTGAATAGTTCAATTCTTGCTGCTCGCGATGATGCCATCAGTCTTTCGGGGTGCGATGCAAGCAGGGACAGCTCCACTGAGCTACGTGGAGTCTCACCCTCCTACCCCAGCTCTGACCTGGCCTCTCCAACCCTCCAGAGTCTGTTTATGGATTTGATTTGATTTTTTTCTTTTCCACTTGGATGAAAGCTTTCTCAGAACTTCCTAGCTGGAAATCTCACAGCAGCTCCTGCACAAGTCGCTCCTCAGATGCCAGACAAATAATAGTGCTTTGCACTTCTAAAGAGCCTTTCATCTGAGGATTTCAGAGGACTTCACATATGGTAATGCATTAACCCTTCCAACAGTCCCTGGTTTTATTCCATTCATTTTACCAACGTGGGAGGCAGCCCACAGTTCTGGGAGGTTAATGGACTCATCTGCGTTCCCAGCGTGTCAGCTGCAAGGTTGGTAAAGGAGAGCAGGATTCCCAATATCCAGCCCTAATTGGCAGTAGTGGAAAGTGAAAACTCTTGATTTTTCAAAGTCTGGACAGCCTCATGCCAGCTGCTGCTATTGAACCACAAAGTCTGAGCATCACCTTGTGTTTGTCCTACTGGGAGCACGAGCAATGAATGGGCGCGACAGGGGCGAGCAGAAGAGGGGAGATGGGAACTGCGGGGTGCTGCATGTGATGGAGCGCGGTCAGATTGGCCTCGCGGTGCTGGATTTGGAGAAGAAAATGAAATGTTTTGGTTTGGACTTGGGGGTGCTATGGGGCAGTTGCTTTCAAGAAAGAGGGCTAGCAAAGGGGAAACGTAGAAAAGCATCCTGAAGAAGAGAGTACTAACTTCAGGAGGGAAATCAAGGGGGAAGGCATCAAACAACTCGGCTGAAAAACTCTGTTTCCACTGAGTTTCTTTGTGATGAAAGTGAAGCCTTCATCTGGTTATTTCAGCTGGATCATTTTCAGAAATCATGTGAGAGAGAGAAGACGACACAGGAAAAATGTTAGGGTGAGGCAGCGCTGGCAAGAGTCAGAGTCGGAGCTCCCAGGCTGCAGCTGTGCTGATGGGGGAAATCCACATCTGGCTGTGCCACGGTAGGCGCACCCTGGGGTAGGACCTTTTCTTTGGAAAACCCCAAAGAACAAGCAAATCTGAGACAACTCTGGGTCTGTTTGGATACCCTTGGCACGCCCATGAACTGTTAAGTTTAATTTTGTGACAGCTAGGGTGGACTGCCTGTTTTTTAATACCTCAGAAATAAAATAAAAAAAAAAAAACAAAAAAAATTGTAAAACAAATTAAAAGCTGATAAAAACAGAGGTGAATTAAAGCCCCAAGTCACATTTATCTTGCTATATAGAGTATTAGTGCCCCTTCTATGGAGAGCAAGCAAGATAAAATGCACGTTTGCACGCGGTTACTTTGTGGCACAGAAGCCAATGCTAGCTGATCTTGCTATCAAGCGCTGGGTGCCCCAGGACACCTGACCCGAGGGTCCCACTGGGTTTGCTCCCTCGGAGACATGGGCCAGAGCCCCAGCACAGTAAATCAGCACAGTTCCCAGGCCTCAGTGCAGCCCCACCGCGTCGGGAGTGATTTTCAGGAGCTGACTTTCAGGCTGCCTGTGGAGCTTCAGTTTCCAAACTGCGCTGCTCCAGAACAGCGATCCTCACCTCCTCTGGCGACAAGGAGTGAACCCAGAGCGTCACACAACAGGCAAAACATAGCGGTTTTCCACTTCTTCTGAAGCTTCGGATGTTGGTCATCGGCAGAAGCAATGGCCAGTCTGTCCAACGCAGCACGGGGGTGATATTCCAGACTGCCAAACAATAGTTAAAACCCTGTTGTCCTTACAGCATTCGCGACAGCCGGACAGCATGACACACCGGCACCTTTATGGTGCTTTACATCACGGATGCGAAGGAAGATTAAAGTGCAGTCTTGACTGAGTGCAGTGACTCGCCTGGATTTGCTAGGGGACATTAGGATAAGCCAGAACAGTGCCATAAAGAGGATAAGAGATTGGAGTCGATGAGGATAAAGACAGAGGAACAGATGGTGAGCATTGCCAAGACACCGGAGAAGTGAGGCAAGACACTTGTGAGACCAGGACTGCGGTTGTCAGGGCTCTGTACAGCACTCATTTCACTAGCGAAGAGAAACATACGACGAGGGGGCACAGCGATTTGAGACACTAAGTCTCTTCATCTTCACTCGGACTTGACCAGTTAGCTCTGGACTGATTTGTGAAGAAGACTCTTAAGGGCCTCAGCTAGCAGGGTTCTGAAAGAGCTTTTCTTGCCTTAAAACTCACTTGACTTTTTCCAAGAAGCTTATGGAGTGGCCAATTAACTCAACATAATTGATGTATATATGCAGTTTCCAAAAGACATTTGGTAAGGTTCTGGACCCAAAAGGACCTCTGCTTGTTTATTTGCTTTTTCCCCTGTCACTGTTAAAAGGAGAAGTACAATCAGATTATGAAAAAATAATGAGGTGAAGTAAACCATTCCACATAATGAAGTGTGCTCATTTTGCAAGGCCAACAGGAAACCACAAGGCTTACTGTAGGCCAGCTCAATAGATGCAGAAATTGTTCCCAAGGCAGTTAAATGGAGTTACTTGTATTTACTAATGAGAGATAATTGAGTAGGAAAAAAGACATGCATACTCATAGTGTGATGACTTTTTTTTTTTACTCAGAAAAGCAGAGGGTTAAACGGCAACCGACATGCAAAGCTAACAGGAAAACAAACTAATTTTTGGCTTCAGAGGCCTGAAGCTCTTCAAAGATGGAATCTCATCCAAACCTTATTTTATTTGCCAAGAGCCTCTTTTTATGCAGCACTTTTCCTCAGGAGACGTGAGTGCTATGGCAGAAGATGTCTCAGACACGAGCATCGTTTTACAGTTAAAGAACTGAGGCACAGAGAAGGGCTGTGATTTTCCCAAGTCACCAGAAACCAGACGCAGAGCCAGGACTGGGACTGGTATGCTGTAAACTATATTGCCTCTCTTGCACACAGGAGAGAGATTGGTAAAGAAAATTATTTCATATTAATGAAAAACAGGAAGAAAAATATAATGAGACATGCAGGCACAATTGTTTCTAAGCAACTACTCTATTTGTCAAAGTTTGCAAGAATTTCAGCTCCATTCTGCTGGCAGTAGTTAAGTTTTGCCAGCGATCTGTTTTTCCTCTCTCCTGTAATTAACGTTGTTACCCTTTTACTGACATGATAGGAACATAATTTTGTTGCTGAACTGAACATGTTAATTTATAGCATCAAATGCTGAGTTCTTGGCACGCTTCCGGAGTTGTACTCGCTCTCGCCATGGCTGACCTGGCCCCCGGTGTCTGCAGTGACAATGCCACAGCACGCGTGGACGGGGAGTAACGGGACTCGAGAGAAACACTCGCGGTATTTCTTCAGTTAAAAGACTCCTGCTTTTAAGAAGTGTTCAGTGCCTTAACGTAAGATGACCATGGGACCGATGTGCTATTTTCACTGCATACACAAAGGTTTCCATTTCCTCAGCACAGTGTAAGACCCTGACAAAAAGGTGTAACTTGTCCGTGGCTGGCTTGCTTGTAACTGGCCTGCTCCTCCAGTGCTTTCACATGCAGGACTGGCACTGGCTTCCACTGCAGCTTTGCACATGAAACAGTAATAGGATGCACAGAAGGATTATCTTCTCTTCTGACTTGACACCTGATCGTGTGGCTTTCTGCAGTTCTTCTCCCTCCCACCCGCAGCAGAAAGCTTTATAACTGGAACATCGTACGTCGGCTAATGGGTTCATCAGGCACAAATGACATTAGTGGAAAGCAGACACTGACGTCAGAACAGCTGAGACATCTGGCTTGAAGGGGCACATCTGACTTTTTCTAACAGAGAAACTCAGTGTATCTGGCTTGCAACTGGTACCAAGAACACACAGCCCAGGAGTTATGCCATGGCATTGTTTGCATCAAGATGGTTTCTGCTCTCATCGAGGCAGCCTACTTTTCAACCTGAATCTCTAGGATTTCATTTATATGCTTGTGTCCAATTAGACATTTGAGCTGAGCAGTTATGCACAAGTGTCACATACAAAGGTATGGCTGAAACCGTGCCTCTACTTCAGAGTAAGAAGAAATAATGAAAGCACAGCCTGATCCAATATGTTACAGCCAGTAAACAGCCACTTGGAATATAGGCCACGTGAAGTGCGAGTCATTCTCTGAGCACAAGGAATTCTCAAATCAATCCCCAGTTTTTCTGTTTCATGTATCTAGAGAGCTATTGTTCTGATTAGCTGCACAGAAGTCTTTTACACAGGTGGGACAGCTACTCAAATTTGGTAAAAGAACTAACCTTATCTGCTACAGCAGAGATGGTGAAAAAATGTTTTCCTGCATTAAGAATTAAGTAGAACTCTTTTAAAGATGTGAGGCAATGGTATGTGAAGCAAAGGTTGTGGAGAGAAGGAATGCTCTGTTACGTGGTAGCATGTCATGTCCTGGGAAACACACGCTGCCCCGGCCTACTTTCTCTTTGAAATGAGAAAAGGAAAATCTACTCCTTTTTAAATAATCAAGATAAAAACTGATTTCTTAAAATAGATGGCACCATAATCCTGGGACAATCCTACTGACTAAACTTAGGTACCAAAATCTGCCTCAAATCTGTTATCATGCTGTTTAAATAGTAATTGGACTAGAATAATTATTAGTGAGACAAGTAGAATTTTATTTATATAGCTATATGTTTGAATAAATTCTTAAGTAAGATTTAAATTAGAAACAATGTCAAACATTACGTTGCCCAGCAACAAGTCATGTTGACATTAAACTACTCCTCCACTATCCGCAGTCATCCTGTGGGAAAGGAAAAATGTAATGATTTCCTCAAAACAAAAATACGCTTGCTTTAAACATCTTTTCTGCAAATAATGCTTAAATGCCTTAGACTTTTCACTCTCAGTAATTAATAAGATGACCATTGGAACTATTTTTACCCTGGAATATTTCTTTTCTGTTAGTGGCAGGAAGTTTTTAATCACATCCATTATTTGCTAATTTGCAAAAGCAGTAGATCAGTACAGACCCAGGACGCAAAACATGCCTAGCTTCTATAAAAATGAAATGTAAGCATGAGTGAAACTCGGCACAACAGCTGTCATATCATCCTCAGAAAGATCTAGTCACCTTCATCACACACTGACCTTTTGCATGTGGATAAAAGCCACAGTGGAAAAATAAATATGGCAATCAAGGAGTCTGAACCTTTTGTCTAAGAAACCTAGAGCAACGTGGGCCATTCTGTCTGACAGGCTCGCCATGAGAGCAAGTCAGAGTTCAGGACTGTCCCCTAGTACGACAGCCTTCCACTTCTGCAAATCACAGTTCTGATCTTGGTTGAGGTAACCAAGCAGTAAATATTGTGATTTTATTGCAGTTCCCTTTTGTCCACAGTTACCAGAATACTGCACCCTTTCACACACATAAAGTCTGAACTTTAGGGCTGATTTAGAGGCTAACAGTGTGGTATGCTGGCAAAGCTTAGACGAGTCAAGGGGAAAACAAAAACAAATAAAAAAATGAGTAGCATCTGACCACAATTTTCTGGATTCATATGAAGCCAAGGTATTTGAATTACTTGGGCCAGTGACTCTCCAACCATCCAGCTAAGTTTAGAAGGCAAATAGACAGACTATACTAAAGATAAAATCTGCATCAAGAGATCTACTTTATCTTTGGAAGAATTATCTAGTTAATTTATTTCAAAAGCTTTATGTCGCTAGTCTAGTGTGCCTCTAATTTGTGTTCAGTATTACAGTTTGTTCATCCTTTTCAAGAAGGTGCTAGGATCTTATAGTTATTATTCTATACATTTGAATTAATGGAGCTTGCAGGAGCTCAGTGCCAGCCCAGCTGCTAGGCTCTGCACTAAAGCAGAACAAACAGTCCCTGACTCAAAGGTGTTTTGAAAAAGACATTGAAAATGCAATCCCTTATCTGGCAATTTAAAACCAGGCTCAAGCAGCAGAAGACAATTTACAACTGATTGTGTATTTTTCTATGGCTGAATATCTTGTAAGCATTAGACTTTATTTTCAGATGTGCCTAATGCTACCTAAATTTTACTAAAAATCAGTACCTGATGTATGAACGTGGACATTGAAAATTGTAGAGATGCAATGTTATGGCTTTTGATGTAATAATAGGTTTCAATAACAAAAAATAGAACTTAGTATATTTTTGTATGCACTTCACACATTTAACGTGAACATAATTTACGGTCCACGTAGCTATTTTTTTTTAAACAAACCTATTGAAAGCATTTATAGCAAAGCAGTATGTATTCATTCTGTTATACGTTACCTTGAGCTTTCTTCACCTGTCTGAGTTGCAACAGTCCTGTAATGAAAGAATATTCCACCCCCCAGTAATTACATGAACTTTAAATCCTTTCTTTTTTATAGTAAAATATTAATGTTAAAATAATTCTTGCATTATACTTTTGATTTGTAATTCATTTAGTCAAATCTATCACTACAGAAAAATGGCAAAAGCATAAAAAGACATTTGTATTCCTTTAAGGACAATTAAAAGATGTATTTAAGGAGGAGACAACACCCTCAGCTTATTTAGTTAAAAAAATCATCACTGACATCATTACAAAAGCATTTCCAAGGAAACAGGACAAATAATTAAATGATAAGTACTTTCCAGACACCAAATCATTTAAAATCCAAACAAGGCCACAAAACAATAGGATGCAATTAAATACCAATTTTTTATTTCGTTTGCAGTTCTTACGCATATCAAGCAGTACGTTTTGCCATGAGTACCCCCACTAACTCCTTAAGTAAGGTGTCAGTCAGTTTGAATATCAGAAATAGAATCAGATGCATGCAATAGTATTTTTTCCAGAGAAATCTTGAACCAGCTAAAAGACACAGATTTTTTTTTTTTTTTTTTGTACAAAATTCTGTACAAATGCATAACTACCTGGCCTCTAACCACTCTGTAGGAAGATGACCCCAAGTGTTTCAAACAGTAAAATTAAATTTAAAATGTGACCTCAATTGGTAATCTAAGCATGTGCTTAGAAGACAACAAATGTGTAGCTTACCTGATGAGAAAAAGGGGAATTGCTTAATTGGAAGTGAAAAGCAGGATTTATTCATTCATCCATTTTTCTATAAATAGCGATGTGACAGTTAGGGTGCACTGGCTCTCCTTCATTTAGCCCCATCTTAGCTTTGCCACTCTAGAAATAGCATCTAATCCCAATTGCTATTCATCCCACGATTAGCAGGACCAAAGGCTGTTCTGGGTGCTTGAACATCACTGAACCAGAACTGATATTCTTGAAAAGGAGCATTACCTAATTTTCAGTAAAACTAGGTAACATCTTTGTACTTTGAACCTGGAAGTACACTCTTCAGAGTTACCAAGCACTCCTATCCCATTTAGCTTCCAGTAACAGAACGTAGATAGCTCTGAAAGTCTGTGAGAGCTTGCAGTGATGAATATGTTTCTGTCTTATACAGAGCAATCTGATCACTTAGGTTTGAAATCAGCCTTGCAGCAAACATAAGAAGCTACTTTGACAGGAATTGAAATTGAAAAACCTGAGCAATTTTAGGTGTAAGGAGCAGAAGGACTAGTGATGGAAAAGGGAGAGATGGGAACCATGGGAAAAGAAGAGGGGGAGAAAAAATCTCCCAAAATATGTGATTCGCAGAAGTGTACAAATGGTTGATATAGAAAGAAAAAGGCTCTAATGCCATCTTTAGGTTTCCCAAAAAGAAACATAACCAGTGTCAGTACTTTCCCTGTGGTTGAAATGGATAAGAAACAGTAGGCTGTCCAAGGCAAAGGAGAAGTTGATGAGTGCTAATATTAATGACAGTGTAAAGAAAATAGGTGTCCAATACTCCTTTGTCTCTTACAAGCTGGATTTAGCCTTTCCATGCCAGCGCATCGTGGGCCAAACTACAGCTGTTCTCCTGAGCCTGCCTAGGTCAAAACTACACTGCACAGCAGACTTCCTCAGCAGCCTCCCGCCGACGCAACAGCCAGGGCTCAGAGCTTACAGCCTGCCTGAGTCCATGTGATATCATCATCTTCCCGCAGGAAGAGAAACAAAATCCCCTGACTTTCAAGACCAGGTTCTTTTTTTTCCAGACCTCTCTCTTTGGCAAGACAGATGGAGATTTAGCTATATGACTTCCAGGTTTTAAAGGCAGTTAAAGGCAGTTATATCCCTCCCCTTTCCCCACCACACAAATTACTCCTTACAGACACCAAGGTCTGCAGTTGACTGCAGAATCCTTCACGAGTTATGAAAGGAAACAGCAATCACAACGCAGACGAATTCAGTGACCCACAGATTGCAGCTATGCACAGAGGAGTCCAAGACATATTAATACTGTACAAACATTTTCGAGCAGACTGCCAAGCAGATCTCTTCATTACAGCTGCATCTTGCGACTGACCCCATTTGTCATTCCCTTTTACTGATTTTCACTACAACTGGTGAAAAGCAGCTTGAATGATATGCCCCGCGTGGCACAGAAAACAAGGATCTATCTTAGGAAGCAGTGAGACATAGACGTTGCTTGCTCACGCTACTGGTTATAAATTCCCCTGCAGACTCTGTGCTACAAGATGCTGAGGACAAGTCCTGAGTCACTGAACACATCATATTCCCAGCCAACTTCACGTATTTTGGGGCATTGCTGCATCTCAGCAACATCCTGCCAAACATAACAGTTATGACCAAGAAACTCTGCTTAATTCTGTATGGCAAGTGTTTTCCCAGTTCAAGTGCCATGAAAGCACAGCACTGGCACGTATTTAGCAGCGTAGAAGATGCATAGAGCAGTTGTTACCTTTCTTCTGCTCCACAGGCGCCCTCTGTCTGAGTGCTGTAGGAATTCAAACACAATTAAAATCATTTTAAAATGCCATTGATCTTTTGTAGTTTTCTCCAGCAGTTGCGTTTTGGGGCTATTTATGTTTAATTAGTTATTTAATCTAAGCTGCTACCAGCTTCTGCTTAAATTCCAGAGCTTTAATTAAAGCTGATAATGAAATAATACTGAAATAGGATGTCAATGCTTTTCATTTTTTTTTCCCCAGAACAAAACAAATGAAAACAAACATTTTACAACTCAAATCTAAGTACTTCAAATAAAAAAAGATACATACGTAGCCACTATTTTTGTGAAAACACCTTGGCATGCACCCAAAATTTCTGTTAATTAGCTGGCAGACGAATCACCCTACATCTCTGAAAAGCTTAGTTTTTCCTCTTATTAATTTATCTAATCCATTCAGCTAGAAAAAAAAGACGTTTTTGAAGTGATGATGTAATACATTATCTCATGTTATTATTCCATGAGGCGTTGGTAAAGCAAATATTTCCCATTGCTCACCTCACATGTTTGGTCTGTTCCCTTGGTGTTCTCTTATCTGCTAATTTAAAAATAGAAGTACAATCATTGTAATATTTAGAGTTCCCTGCAGGCTGCATGCTTGACATCCTAGTTATAACTATGAATGCAAAATATTTTTGTTATAATTTCTTTTAAACTGTAACAACACCGGTCAGATTCCTAATACTATACAAATGTTTTCTTTCTAAATCACTTAATGTTATGGCGACTACAAAGCAGAGAGGAAGTGTATCACTACAGCATGCAACTGAACATACTGAACATTCTGAACATAGTATGCAACAGTTTAACATCAAAAAGGAAAATACTTTATGACTATTTCTGGCTGTTCTTTCAGTGGTTATTTATAACGTACCTGCGCCATTAAGATGCTCTGACTCTTCATACTAAACAAGAGAGACAGTTCATTTTATAAGCAATCATAAAAAACAAGTTTTTTTTTTTTTTAAACAAGTCTTAAGGATTCCACTTTGGAATTTAAATTTAAACCTTACCCTTCTCATATGCATTGCAAGCGTCTCTCTAATGCAGGTGGAAGAGATAAAGCACCGGTTTATAACTGGTTCTCATTTGCTCCATTTGGGGAGTTTGGGAGTTTTTGCTCCATTTGTTGTTGTTGTTGTTTTAAACTCTTTCTGACACTTGCCTAATCTCTACAAAAAAGGGCACGAGCTCCAATCGTTTTTACAATTAATGTCTCCAGGGCTTCCTTCCCTTCCTCTGACTATTTTTCATGTCACAGCAGCATGTAACAAAACTGTATGTTCTAGAGGACATGTAATCTCATTAGAACCCTCCCAGAATTTTTCAAGATACTGACATATTTACCCAGAAATTGGTGACATTTAAGTAGTTGGATATCTCGCCAGAAAGTCTCTCGATCTCACTTTGAAAACAAAGCAAAATGCAAATAGATGTGTTACTTGTCAGAATGATTCTCAAGTACAAAGCTGATAAAGACATCAATTTGTCACAGAATTTTAGCCACCAGAAATTGGAAAGATTTATTAATCAAGGGTGAAATTCGCTCTGCCCTTCTAAACCACAAAGCCACATTAGTTTAGCTCAGCTGTATATCATTTTAACCCAATGTAAGGTAATTCTTATCCTTACTTTTTATACTCTTCTTTCCTTACTGCCCAATCTAGGAAGAAAAAGGAATGATACATTATTTTTGCTACCCGAACTAAAAGACGAAGCTCTCCTTAGCAAACACACAGTAGAACTCACTATTATTTTCCAACTATGATGGAACCAGATGGTTAGAAAGATGGGTACAAACTATTCCACTGATATCTTAATAGACTTTTCTTTCATTTCAGTGCGTTTGGCTACGAATGATTTGTGTCTGACTCTGCAAAATGTTATATACAGCGGCGGTTACTGCAAAACTAAGGTGTAAGACAGCTAGCCTTTACACAGAGATTCCTGTGAAAATCCTGTTGACTAAAAGGGAGGCTTCAATACTTCTCCAAATAAGAATGCTTAAATTCTTACATAGTAAACTAAATTACATTTTGATCCCCTCTAGCTCATTTTTTTTAGCCGTTCTATGAGTATATACAATTACTTTTTTTCCATTTTTTTCCTTCCGTGTTTGTGTATTAAAAGATTTTTAATAACAAATGACATGATAAAGAATGATAAAGAAATTCCTGTTGGAAAATGCTTAGGTACACTGTAGATAATATACCTTTCGTTTTATATCGCAGTCTTGAGTTCTGAGGAAGAGAAAACAGAATAAAAGCAGCATTGAGCACAAATATAGAAACATTAGCAGTGGAATCTATACATAATAAAGGAATCAAAGGTGTTAAACTGATGTGCGTGATTATTCCCAGAGCAATTGCAAAAAGATGTCATGCAACAAACTGCCTACCAATTTAAATAAAAATGTAAAACATGTACCGCATTTTTTAGCTTCCTATTTTCTGTCCTCAAAGCATCAATTTCCTGGACCTGAGATAGGAAGAAAACATTGTGTTTTGAACATTAAGATCAGGATCAACTTTGTACATCCTTAACGTCAGCGTTCTCTACAGCTGAACAAGCGTCTTTGATTTTAAAATATCTGTAACTTTGTCTTTTAGTCTTTATGTTGCATGCTGTTCTGAATAACAATAAGAAATTGATGCCAAACCAATATAATTTCATAAAGTTAATAAACATTCTGCTTGTACCGATTGTATTTCTGCTATTGCGATGCTTATGACTTTCCAGAAACAAACAAGAATGCAAAAATGCCTGATTCTTCCAGAGTTAAGGATGTTTTTTCTCTAAATTACAACAAGCACTGAAATGTACTAGCTACCAAATTGCAGAAATGACATTAGCTAAGAGATGTTTGCTTATACATGACATATATATTGCAGAGGGTCAATATTATACTCACTAAATCACACTTGCAAGGAAACTACAAAGATCCAAATGCCTTGAGCTAGTTTAGGTGCTGAGACTAAAGGGAAGGCTTTTAAGATTGTTGCCTCCTGTATTATCTTGGAGACACAGTTGCATTTTTCCTCCATCCTGGCCAAGTTTATAAGAATAGTGAAAAGACACTTGGGCAAGCGTCTGCTGTACCAGACACCGAGCAAAGGGATTGCTTTCCCTTTTGTCTTGAACGTTTAGTGTTATTTACAAATACAAAGCAATCTTGGCAAAATAAGGCTTTGTCTAAACCTTACTGTCGTATTGCTTTAACGTAGTTCTTTATAGGAATTTTATGTATTTGAAAGCCAGACTTTCTCAACTCACCTCATTGTGGAAATCTACTGTTTCTCAGTACCCGCAAAAGGCACTACAACTGCTTTTTGCCTACAGTAACTGGACTTTCTAAATTGCATCCCATTTACTCACCAGAAAGGTAAAAGACCAGAGCTTGTAAGGAGAAAAAAATATTATATTCAGCTTCGTGTACCCAGAAAAACTATGACACTTCTGAACAACTCAGTTACACTACTATATGAACAAACTCCACGTCTCATCTCCGTACACAAACTTCAATAGTCAGCCTATCACTAATGTATTGTGAATGTCTCCAAGAATGCTTTCATAAATATTACTTACAGACTGACTGCTGTCTAAAAAGGAACAGATTTCATGGACAAGCCTCTTTCTCTGATCTTTATTTTTCCTATAAAATACAAAAATTTTAAGCTATATCCATATTTCTGTAATGTATTTTGATGTATATTAAATGTAAATCAAGCAGAACAGAAGATTAACTATAAGCGTGAAAGAGTTCCTTTGTGTCAGCTTTTATGAAAAGGTACTTACACGATTTGCAAATAGCTTTCATTTTTCATCAACACCTGCTCACCATCTTCTGTATAAAACATGCACGTTATATGATTACATTTTTATGAACATAATAGCGCTTTTCCAAAATTGTCACACTCAGGAATAATAATAGTTGCAGAATAAATAGCAGAGAGACCCGCTGTTTTAAAGGTTAGCAAAATATGTATCAGCTCCAGTCATGCGAGTTATCCCATGAAGGTCAACCACTGCACTCCCCATCCTGAAGAGGAGGCGCAGAGGGGGTGCAGCCCCAGTGGGACTGCACTGGGCTGTGCTATACGGGAGCATCCTCCCCTCTCCTGCCTCCTTTGGACCCCAGAACCCTGGTACCTCTGTGGGTCTTTTTAAGACACAAATTATGACAAATTGTATTTGCTTTTGGAAGCAATCGACACTGGCTGGCTGGCACAGGGCACGGACTTCAAAATCCACCTAGATGCTGAAAAAATATGCAAACAGCCAGGCACAGCAAAGACCTGTGATGCTGTGACTGCGTGTCCCGCGTTCAATCGGGCCAGGCTAATTGGCTCGGGTTACCTGCAGGATGCACCCACGCCTCGGCACACCGGACACCGCCCTTAGCTTTCCTGCTGACACATGCACTCTCCTCGCCCAGGCCTAGACCTTTGCAGAACTGCACACCAGGCTGCTTGGTGGATTGCATTAGTGATAAATTATTGGCCAGAAAGAACTGACCTGATTATTTTACGGCACACAATACCCAAAAGATACTTCAAGACATCCTTTTTACCTTGCACGTGCCAGAAAACATGACTCACAGGAGCAACGCTGACAGGCAGGGCACCTACCTCGTTCTTCACGCAGTGGCATTTTTACGAAAGGAGCCCTGGTTCCAGGAGGAGAGGTTAGGTTTGTCTCAAATTACTTTTGCCTTCCCAGG